>JANHFL010004717.1:33463-44329 GCA_032468155.1 Oxyrhabdium leporinum
GTGGGGGTGGAGGTTTGGCATGGGTGGGGGAAAAATTAGGGCACCGCTCAAAAAAAGGGCCTAGCCATTTTTTGGGGGGTCAAAAGAAAATAAGACCCAGTCTTATTTTCTGAGAAACACGGTAGTATGGAACTGACTAAAACAAAAATGCAGTGCTAACAATATTCAAATCACATATTTAGAATTCTCTTAAAACCAATGAAGAATTGTTTTCCTGAAAACACAATTCTAAAATGATGAGTCCTCCACAGAAAAGGAGGATGTTGATATTTAGCAATAGTTGAGCTTATACACATTATGAGGACTGATGGTCTGCTTCTTACAATATATTAACTATCTCTTAATTCCAATCAGAACTGAGTCCATTAAAGATTGTCAGGCCTTTTCTGTATCACTGCCTTCTCCTGAATGAACAACACAACTAGCTTATTTACTTTTGTCTAAATCTGTGCTGCATAAATCCAGACATTGACTAGATATTAGCAAGAGTAGAGAGAAGCTGCTTCTTTGCTGATGCCAAGTAATTAGTTGATTGTTGTAACTCAGATCTATTTTTGATCATGCTAAAAGGCAGAAAGTAAAACTTTGGCCATTTAATAAAAGGAACATAGGGACGTCCTCAGGTACTGTGGTCCTCAGGCTAATGCAGCTACAAGTTCTGTCTTTCCTTTTGGGCTACCTGGCATTTAATTTATCACTTGGTGCCCCGACTAAAGAAATAACTCCAAACTTTGATTTGGAAGACTAGGAATAAACACTGTTTATGGTTCTATGTAAACTTGTCAAATTCCAAATTTATAAAGTAGGATTAAAATGAGGATGTTACTCTGGAATGTTCATCCAACTATGTAACTTGCACATTGTGTTTTTATGTATCCAAGAAAAAAACCTATTGAGATGAATTTTGTATTAATAAATGGAACAAGATGAGGGCCAAAATATATGTGGTGAAAAGTCCGTCTATACCAAAACGACGTGGGGATATTAGGGCTACAACAGGAAAAGTCAGAATGAAATGGAATGTGTAAACTCATCCTTTCTCAGATGCATTTTTTGTCAGCATTACTAACTACTTTCTGTACTAAATTTGGGAAACCCACTGTTCCTCAAATCCTGTTGCATCATTAATCTGTGTAATTAGTACACATAAACAAAGGAAAACAGGGCTGGTTCTAATTCTGCTTTTCAAAATTTGCATTCTTTGTGAAAAGAGTTTTAATTTTAAAGGGTTTCCTGCTCTTTTTGGCCAGTTTGGGTATTGCTTCCCCACCAGCTCTTCTCCCTCCCCCCAGAAATGCTTTCATTTGATCACTAATTTATTACTCACCAATCTATATTGTAAACTTTCATTCTAACCTATTTTATTTGGCACTGGAATAAAGTCCAGGCCCTTGTCATTTCATAATTGTTTAATTAAGGGGGAAGCATTCCGATATTTTTGTACCCCATTTCCATTTATCCCTCTGTGCCCCAAAGTCATGTTTCCACAGTTATTTCCCAGCATTCCCATAATTAATGTCACGGCATTTCTGAGATGCTTTTCTACAGACATGCTCCCCCCGCCCTTTTTGTCCCCCCTTTCTTTCTGGGATCTCCCTTTGCTCTCCTCTGCTAGGCGACTCTGAAGAAAGCTGATTGGGATCATCAGTTGACAGAAAATCATTGGTTCTTTTGGTCCATGCATTCTTCAGTTCACACCATATCATTTCTCATAATCTTCACTGAATTGGTTAGCAAGCTTCCAATTGCTTTGTAGTCTGTTCATGCTAGACAAATACCTGGCTTGCGGGAGGAAGCAAGTGGTTTTCTTTTTGTGCTGTGGAGAGGGTGGAGAAATGTTTATCAGATTGGGACCCATGTACATATAGACACTATGAAGGGACAGGACTTGCAAACAAGTGCTAAGGCCAGTTGCTGATTGACCAAAATGAAGGCAACCACCACAAACGTAGACAATGCATTTAGCATGCATCGCAGTATTCCTTTTCCACGCATTTGTACTGGCAGAAAAACATTTTTCATATCACCATAAAGGCACAAAAGTATGGACATCCCCAAAGGAGTCTGCATGCATTTGATCCTGGTTGTGATTTTAATATTTCAATCAAACTATCACAATCTGTTTTTTTCCTCGTAGCTCATGGAATATGCTTCGTGATATCCAATTCTGGATAAGACAATATTTATTTAACTATATGTACTTATTAAAAATAAATTATGAATAGCAAGGCATGCTTTCTTTATTGCCTTGTTTGGACAGAAACTGGTCCCTGCCTGCACAAAATTTTCAGCTCTGAATCTTATTAAAACGGAGGACAAATATAACTTCAAGTAGCCTCCTGTGGGTTACTTTGGATACCTGGTTACTTCGTGGACACGGTGATTCATTTATTTTCAGTAATGGTAGAGAAGTGGTTTCCCTTTTCTGCCTTCTAGGATTTTTCCTCCACTTTCCAGCCTAGCCCATATCTTGCCATTTTCTAGATGAGCTAAGATCAGCAGGACTGAGGCGCAGTCTTAAAAAAAAAGTACCTTGCATCCTAAATACACAAGATTTCCTAAACAAGTCCTTTTTCATGGGAAATGCTGCAAGAGGCTTCATTTCCAGTCCCACTTAAGGCTTATTTTTTTTAAAAAGGTGGTGGGAGTTGGAGTGAGGAAATGAAATAAAGTCCCCAGGCTATGGTTTCGAAGTGCTCCAGCTGCCAGCATACTGGTTCCAGTTTTGGTCTTGGCAATTCCCGGAATATTGTTTGTTCTTAAGAATCAGTGACACTCCCATTCATTTATCTTTCTTTCCATTAAATTGTTTGTAATATTGGAATCTCAGCAAACATTTTCTGCATCAATATTTACACTGGTTTGGAATTCGTTTGCGTTTGCACTCAGCCTTGCGCATACGAGACTTTCCGGGTACATTTGAGAGAATTCATGTTTGGGGAATCCAGTAAGTTTTATAAGAAGCACAGTTTCCTGCCATCTCAAGTTTGGGGGCATCAACCCTGACTGGAGAGCCAAATTTGAAGGTGAAGTAATAACATTGGAAACACTAGTGTGCCTAAGACAGATATCAAATTGCAGTTGAATCCCATTTCTACTTTGTGTTATCCCCTAACTATAGGTAAATACTTAACCCACATGCCCTGGCTCATAACTGGTTTTCCCTGTCCAGCGGATACATTCTATAATTTGTTTGGCAGATTGCAGTTTTGCTTCCCTTTGAATTGATTCTCCTATCTTCATTACTCTGTCCCCTTCCAACAGGAAAGAAAACAGGGAAGCACTTAGAGCCACAGTTATCTGTCTTCTGCTTGGATTCCCTCTGAGGACTCTTCAAAGGATCCCATTAGAGTAGTCCTTGAGTTATGAATGTAATGGAGCCTGCCTATTCCATTCATAACCCAAGGATTCGTAGGAGTGAATTGCATAATTTGAATGTGATCACTCCCTCCTTTCGCCCAAGCATTTGCTAATCGAATGAGTGGTTCATTAAGTGCACATGAGGTATCTTGGGGCGGGGAAGGCAATAGGGGGCCCAGTGATGGAACAGGCCATTTGCTTCAGACCACCCAAGGCCTCCCCCGACCCACTGAGATACCTCATTCTCCTGGGGTCCCACAATTGCTCTCCGTCCATCCTACCGCGCCAGGTCACTTACCTTATGAAGATCTGCCTTCTCTCCAGCCTGTTTCTTTGCCTGCTCCCTCCCTTCTTGTCAGCAAAGGACTTGATGAAGACTTTGGTGATGAAAAAGGAGGTGCAGTTGGCTGTGTGCTCCCCTTCCAGGCCTCCTTTCTCCCCACCCAAGCGCTTGATGAAGACCTCAATGACGAAAAACAAGGCACGGAGGACCGCATGCTCCCTTCTGGCCCTCCTTGCTCACTGCCAAAGTGCTTGATGAAGACTTCAGCGATGAAAAATGAGGGGTGGAGGGTCGCGTGCTCCCTTCTGGGCCTCCTTTCTCACTGTCAACCGTTGAGGATTGTATCCCTGTAGACTTCAGCAGCTCTTTGCAAAAAGTTAGGAACAGAGCTTGGGAGGGTCCCTCCCAAGCTCCAATGGTGCCGACAAATCTCCCTGCAGTCTTCAGCAAGGAAACAGCAAATGGAGGGAAGGCCTGAAGGACCAAAGCCTTCTCTCCGTTTGCAAATGTCCAGCTGTCAATTCACAGAGAATAGAGGCCTAAAGTGTGAGATCACACGAGATCAGTAGCACTATATCTTGCGCTACTGATCTCACAGTACCTTAGGCCTCTGTTCTCTATGAATGCACCAAACGCCTGAAGCAACGAAGTAGGGAAAGAAAGAGCAACAGAGAGGAGATCTTCGCAAGGGGAGTCTCTTCAGGTAGAGTGCCTGTGAAGTCCCGGCAGGAGGGGAATAGGCAGGGTGAATGTTGCAGAGATATATAAGATACAAGCATGCACGCGTACACACACACACATATACACATGGGAAATATCTATCTGGTCACTAGGAGTTGAAAATGATGGCAAACACACACATACACACTATGGGGGGGCTTCAAAAATTTCAGCAATGGGTTTGCTGCCTGGTTGCTGGGTGGGCGTGGCCATGGTGGGCATGGCCTAGTCGGCCTCCTGCACCATGATGAGGGGGTCATTTTTGCCTTCCCTGAGGTCCAGAGGCTTTCCTGGAGCCCCTGGGAGTGCGAAAACCCATTGTCTGCAGGCTGTGAGGATCTGGATGGGGAACAACAGGCTTCAGCAGAACCCTGGCAAGATAGAGCGGCTTTGGGTTTTGGGGCCTGCCAGTTCTAGAACTATGCCATCTTTGGTGTGGGATCAGGTTGCACTCCCCCAGATAGACCCACTGCACAATCAGGGAACCTCTCCGACTCATGACTCTTGCTCAAGGAGCAGAAGGCAATTGTGGCTACGAAGGCCTTTGCACAGCTTCATGTTGTGTTTCAGTTACACCTGTTCCTAGACTGGGAGGCCCTGCTCACAGTTACTTATGTCCTAGTCACCTCCAGACTGAACTATAGGTTGACCCCGACTTACAACTGTTTGTTTAACAATGCTTCAAAGTTACAACAGCTTTTGGAGAAAAGGCTTTATGAACTGTACTAAGACCATTGTACCATCTCTGAGCTCACATGATTGCAATTTGGGTGCTTGGCAATGTGCTCACATTTATGACCGGTTGCAGTGCCCCACAATCATGTGATTGTGATTTGCAACCTTTTTTGCTGGTTTCTGGTTGGTTTCCCATTTACTGGTTTCTGGCAAAAACAAGGGGGGGACATCTATTAGGGAAGCTGGATTCATGTAAAGGCCATGTGATTCACTTAACAACCATGTGGCTCATTTAACAATGGTTATAAAACCAGGTCTGTTCAAATGGTGTCTCAATTTACAACTGCACTGACTTATAACCATAATTCTAGTCCCAGTTGTGGTCATAAATCAAAGATTATCTGTACTGTAATGCACTCTACTATGGGGCTTCCCTTCAAGAGTATCTGGAAACTTCAACTGATACAGAATGAAGCAGCAGGAACAGTTATTTGTGCTTCCAGAAGAGCACATGTTACACTTCTGATCTGCTAGCTGCATCGATTGCCAATCTGCTTCTGGATCCAGTTCAATCTTGTGCAGGCTGCTACAGGTTAGCCCGGGTTCGGGTGAACCCATATCTAATTTTATAGTGGGTTTGGCGAACCTATAAATCCCACCCTTGGCTGGCCCCACCCACTGGCCCCACCCCTCCCAGGAGTCCCCACACGGCCCATTTTGGATCCCAGGTAAGTGCAGGGCCTGCAAGGAGGCTCGGGGAGAGCAAAAAATGGGTCTGTTTCTGGCCTTCAGAGGGCCTCTGGACCCTGGGGGAGGCTGTTTTCACCCTCCTGGAGGCTCGAGGAAAGCCTCTGGATCCCAGGCAGAGTGAAAACACCCCCGCGGCCGTGGTGCAGGAGGCTGACTAGGCCATGCCCACCATGCCCACGCCCACCCAGCAACTGGGCAGAGAACCCATTGCTAAAATTTTTGAAGCCCACCCCTGATCTTGTGGATTTGACTTTTGAAGGTGAACATGGAATGGGTTGGGTTATCCAAAGCATTACTTCTCCTCGATTGTATCTACCCACCCATCTGATGTGGCAGAGAGGGCATGCTTCGGATCTCCTCTGCTAGAGACTTATATTTGGCAGGTCTTAGGAGGTGGGCCTTCACTGCCCATTGCTAAGTGAATTTGAACATTAATCCTGGCTTGTATAGTAGTCCTTAAGCTACTGCTAATCAATGCACAAGAATAGAGTATTATGAGAGCAGAAAACAACATTTATGTAATTCTGACATCCCTTCCTCCATTCATTTGCTTTTTAAAACTAAAAACTCCAAATTGCTTTCCCTTTTCGAACAGGAAGTTATTCCTATTCTTTAATTATTTGGAGTGCTTTTTTCTTTTTGCAAGTCTCTCTATGCATTTTTGAGAAATGTCTGATGCAACAAAGAATCAAATCAAAAAGAACAGAGAAGGAAGAAGAGAAGAGCTCTATGACACCTTTATTCTTTATCTATTGTTTGCCCAGTAAAGCCGAGATGAACCTAAAATAGATTATGTTTAATTGATGCATAAGGAGCTTATTTTTCATGTGCTAACAAGAGCAGATACAGGTTTCCCATCTGCACCATGGGTTTTAGGGAAGCTTTATCCCTTCTCTCATATCCCAATTTTATCTGCCCAATTTTAAGGTTTTTCCAAATGAAAAATCTCTGATCTGTATTCAGCAGTTGCTCAGACATGAGTCCTTTCAACCCAAAAACATTAAACAGTCAAATCATATATATTCAGCCTGCCTCACTTTGACATATGCAATTCTGGTTGCTTCTATTGTGTTTCTATAATTTAAAGATAGAAAAAAAGTATGTTTATAAGCACAGTTTTTTCACACAACCTATGCATTGTAGATCAAAAAGTCCTGTATGCATGTCCGGATATGTGTTTGTAAGAGATGTGTTTTAAATGTATTTTGTAATTGAGTAAGACCTCATTTTAAAAATTACACAAGTATAAATCGGAAGATAATTTTAATGTCAAGGTTCCAAAAGACAAACCCAACTGAGTCAGCACTCCAAGACGATCAGGGTTTGTCATTCAGAACCCTGACATTTAATTTCAAATAACATTAATCCAGGCAGTGTGGCTCAGAAATTCACCAAGCATCCCTAAGAAGGGGCAAGCATTACTTTCTTGGTGATGTCAAGAAAGATAGTGATACTTTGGCTCACATAAAGATAGCACAACTCAACAAAGCCAGTATGCTATACCATACGCTTATCTGAAATATGTTTCCCATTTTTACACATGAAGCTGGGTGAGCTCTTTTACAGAATAAGAATTAGGAGCTGAGTGCTACTCACAGCACACAGGCAATGTTCCTACCTTTGGCCAGCATGAAATAATACAGTTTGGGAAATGTTTCTTTATTTTTCATGAGAGGTATGTTATTTTATTTTGATGATCAGCTATTTCATGAACTGGGAAGAAGCCAATTGTGTACATATTTGCAATGAGACAATTTCTTAACTAAAGTCAATGCAATTGTACCGAGACAAAATGTGATACATAAATTTTGTATTATCTTCTGAGTGTTAGAACTTGGTCTCAAAATTTCCTTCTCTGTTTCAGGAAGCAGTTAATCATGAGTCCTTCTTAGCAAAAGATAAAAAAATTGAAAGAGGAGATGTGGAAAAAGCATTTCGGACTGTGGACAAAATTATTGAAGGTAAAAAGTATCAGTCCTGAATAACCATAAAGTCATAGTGATAAGCAGTATATTTCTATAGCGTAGATTCAGTTAGTTCATGGACATTTTGCTTAAACTCAGTACAAGTGAATTTTTCACCTATGGATCAGAAGGTTTGCTTAAAATGAAATATTTATCCTAGGATAATGGCATGAAATATTCCCTGCTTTTCTATTTCTTTGCTATTGATCATTCTGCTTTTATTGGTCTGTTATTTGATGAACTTTCAAGAATTCCCAAACTGTATTGCCAAGGGAAGTCTGAGAATTGATCCACTGCATCCAGAGAGATATACACACTGAGGAAGGCAAAGTTAGGATCTAGCTTGAACTAAGTAATGAAATCAGATACTAATCATCTTGCTGGTACTGTTGTTTTTAATAGGTGAAGTCCACAGTGGGGGTCAAGAACATTTTTACCTGGAAACAAATAGTGTGTGTGTCATTCCAAGAAAAGAAGATAATACTATGGATATATATGTGTCCGCTCAGGATACTGCAGCTGTACAGGTGAGATAACCTGAGGTTTTGCCATTGATTCAGCAGTAACTATGAGGAAGACATGTCACATACCCACTCATCCAAAGATGCTCTAAAATTGTATTGATTTTTGTGTTCATTAATAATAATATTAATATTAGTTGATTTTGTTGCCTCTGTTTATTTTGTGCTTATAATCAGGTATCTATGGAGATTCTCAGTCATCCATGTCATGGTTGTCCCAAAGATGCTTTTCAAAAGGCAACTGGACTTTTTTTTTCTTCCTTGAACTGAAGAGCTTTTTGAATGAGAAGCAAAGTGTCTTCAAACAAAGAAAGTCCAGCTACTGTTTGAAAAGCACATTTAGGGTTATAACCAGGTAATTTACAAAAATTAAATACAGATTTAAAACAACAAGGAAGGCAATAAAGGCCATTAAAATTACTTTTTAGTTTGAGGTGAACCACTGTTGGAACAGGATCCTATCCTTTGTGATAGGATAGATCACAAACCCTGCAACCCACCTCCTGCATGTTTCCTCTGTTTATATTCATCACAGTGAGCAGAAACTAGAAGGCCTTTTGCAAAATGATTGAGATGAGATTGGGGAAGCCCCAATGAGCATAATTCCAAAATCACTTCCACAAGACAGGTTTTAGAGTCTGGAGTATTTCAGGAACCTTTAACTGACAGTAACAGTCGGAGTGAGCTTCAAAAATTTTAGAAATCAGTTCTCTGCCCGGTTGCTGGGTGGGTGAGGCAATGGTGGGTGTGGCCTAGTCGGCCTCCTGCACCATGGCGGGGGGGGTGTTTTTGCCCTCCCCAGGCTTTGGAGGCTTTCCTCGAGCCTCTGGGAGGGCAAAAATGGCCTCCCCGGGCTCCAGAGGCCCTCTGGAGGCTGGAAACGAGCCCATTTCTGGCCTTCCAGAGCCTCCAGGAGGCTCATTTTTCACCCTTCCTGAGCCTCCATGTGGGCTCCGCACTTACCTGGGATCCAAAACGGGCCACGTGGGGATTCCTGGGAGGGTAGGCAGGGCAAGCCAAGGATGGGATTTACCGGTTCACTGAACCAGCTATAAAATTAGATACCAGTTTGCCCAAACTGGGGCGAACCCATAGTAGCCCACCCCCTGGTAACAGTGGATATAAAGAAATATGTACAATCCTGTGGATAGAATCCCCAATTACATATGTGCATACATAGAGTTGGAATTATATGTGTTAATAAAGCTGTAAATAATGCTGTAAATAAGTGGGGATATGCTGCTTGACAGGTGTAGACAAACCTGTGAATGCATTTCTTTTTTATAGAATATAGTGGCTTCTGCATTAAATGTTCAGAGCAATAGGATCATGTGCCATACAAAACGAGTTGGAGGAGCTTTTGGTGGAAAAATAACTAAACCTCCATTTTATGCAGCGGCAGCAGCAGTGGCTGCAAAGAAGTAAGTACTAAATTAAAGTGCAACCATCCCAAATAACTGAAACACAGTTCGTATATTTAGTACTTTCTTGTTTATTTTCTCTAAAATTATGGACATCAAATTGCTATGAAGAAAATTATTTATTTAGGATCTAGAGCTATAAAGGCTCAGAGATTCTATCTATACTGAATACTCACTAAGCCTTATTCTTCTTGTGTTATATAAGAAAATAGGTGGCTGTTTTAAAAGTTAACTATTTTTAAAGTTGCATCATACTTAATAGCAGTAGAGCAGGGCTGTCAAACCCATGTTGTCATGGCAGCGTCACATGACATATCATCACTTTTTCCCCTTCGCTAGTGTGTGATGCATCCGGCCCCCGGGCTGCAAATTTGACAGCCCTGCAGTCCGTATACAATGTACAATGTATATTGTACAATGACTACAATGTACCTTCCATATAAATTAGATTGTTGCACTTCTCTTTCTTTCACCAGCTTTTTGAATGCTGCAGTCAAGTTATCAATGAAATGTAGTTAAAGAGCCTAATAATCTGATACAGAATTTGTTGATGTGCTCCAGTTCACACACATCATCTTCTTTGGATTTAGGTAGAAGCTTGATGTCTATTAAGCTGTTGTATATGGAAATTGTGATAATATTGATACTACTTGCATATAAAAACATATATAAAACTTTTGGTACCTAATGGCTTGATTTCCAACTGTATCTCCCATAAACGCCAGTGTGTCCATACACAACTTTGGGGTCCTTTTGTCATCTTCAGTACCTCACCTGTTTTTATGTTTATTATTTTAGTTAAATAATGGAAAATCAGAATGCTATTATCCAATGCAGCAGCTTCAAGCATAACTTTAAAAATATTCCTAGGGCTGCACTTGCCTATATGCATTTTTAAAAGATAAAAAGCCAGTGTGGTACACTAGCTAAAATGTTAGACTGGCACTGAGGACATCCAGGCTCTAACCAATCCCTAGTCAGAGAAGCTCACTGATACCGTAATACTGAGGCAGTCACCCTCTCAGCCACATCTTCCTCATAGGAAAATATGTGGAGGAAACACAGAAGGAAGGAGCATGATGTACACCATTAATTTCTCTCTCTCTCTCTCTCTCTCTCTCTCTCTCTCTCTCTCTTTCTTTCTTTCTTTCTTTCTTTCTTTCTTTCTTTCT
>JANHFL010004717.1:48409-99841 GCA_032468155.1 Oxyrhabdium leporinum
CTTATAAGCTGTAAACCGCCCCGAGTCTTCGGAATGGGGCGGTATATAAATGTAAAAAAATAAATAATAATAATAATGGTCCATGGGGTTACAAAGAGTAGGGCACAATTTAGCAACTGAAGAACAACAAAAATTGATAAAACTCTGGAACAAAACCAAATAGATTCTTCCTGTATTTATAGGCAAAGCATAACAGAAAAGATGTAAAGGGCTATTTTCTTTCCTAAAAATATATATTAGAGTATGTGAGTAGATACATTATCTTAATAAAATTCTCCCCATCCTTTCAGGATTTCTATTTTAGTACTGCATTAATATGAAAGACTAGATTTTTGCACAAATAGTTTAATTGTTGTGATGAGGTATGGTAAATGTATCTGTCAAACATCTCTCCCTTCCATTTGAGTCATTCTAGGGAGACAAACAATTTCAGTGATAAATAGTAGCATTGAATCACTGTGTTCCAAATAGCTTATTTCTGTTCAAGTATCTTACCTATGAGACGGGTGTCTTAAAAGCACAGAGAAAATAGAACCCTACTCTTTTACATATTGTACTAAACATGGTTTGTTTAACTAGTTTATTGGCTAAGCCATAACTGTCTGGTTTTGCACAACAGATAAAATCCCTAAACATGATTAACAAACCACAATGGATGGCTTTATATATCTTATTAAGCCACTAACCAACCTTATCATGCTTTAGCTGAGGGGCTGCTGAACCCTCTCAGCCAAGCTTCACAACCCATATTTTACTGTCTCCTTAGCTTTACTAAATGTCAGAGACAGTAAACAACTAGAAAAGTGGCTTTATCTCACCAGTGTTCCCACCATAAGAAGAGTGGATAGAATCAAGAAAAATAAGCGTGCCTAGATTTTCTGGGAAACTTTTTTTAATCAGATAAAACACAATAATCCAAGTTTGTCTCCACAGAAGCTTGCCCTGCTACCAAGGGAAATAAAAGTGCCATCTCAGAACAGCAAAAAAGTACTAAAGAATTTTTTTGGGACAATCTTTTAAAAAAGTAGGAATAATATTAGGCCTATGCTTCACACAGCAAAAGAGGCTTTGGCACTGATTTGGCACATATATATACTCCATGTTTCCATACACACACACATTCATTCTATTTTGCCAATCAGCTATCCATTAATCTGCCACCTGCATTTAATCAGTCATTTAACAAACACTACAAGCTTTATTTTAGATTAATAATTTATATATTTGATATTACTATATTAATGTATAGATATATACTATCTATACCATAAGAAGCCAAGGCTTCTTAACAATACACAATTGGGGATTTGCCACTCAGTTCAAATTATGCCTATGAGATAAAACTAGCATCATCTATGTATAGCAAAATAAAAAAATGGTTTACCAATCAGACGAGATGGTAGACAATATTCAATATATATAAAAAACCCTAATTAATGAGTATAGGTGGTAAATTACCATAGGGCTAACAAACAACCTTGTTTGATACTTTTTCAGTTAGGGATAGCTGGTCTTTCTTAAATGGATGTCACCACAGAAAATATGCATTTCTTAGTCTACTATAGTTTCCCCCAAAGTTGTCTTTTAAGATCAAATGCTGACTGGAGGTCAACAGTAGTTTACACAGTGACAATTTTATGGAATTAAATCTGCCCCCATTAATTTATAAACCTGCCTTTGGATGTAATTAAATGGTCTAACAGAAAAAAATGTGCCTAAACCAGGAAACTTCCCATCCTGTCTATATATCTGTGGAAATCAAGTCATCGCCAGTGGTTTGATAGTTGCTTAATCAATCAACTTCCTCATAATTGTGGCCCATCCTTTAACACCTTCTAAATCACGGATGTCACGGGTGTCAAACTCGCCGTATCATGTTGACGTATTGCAACGCTTTTCCTTTCACGGAGTTGGGGTAGGCATGGCCTACATGTGACGCATCTGGTCTGTGGGCCGCCAATTTGACACCCCTGTTTTAAGTGAAATGTAAGAATGGTGAGAGAAGGCTTTTGATGTAAAGTAATTTTCTCAAGCTTCTTCCCAAATGTAACTGTATGATTAAGGTTCTCTTTTCTTAAAGCCACCCCAAGTTACTACTCCTTGGTTTACAACCAAGTGACCATTTAAAGTTACAATGGCACTGAAATAAATGACTTATGACTGTTTTTCATATTTACAATCCTCATGGTCACCTGACCAAAATTTGGATACTTGGCACCTGGTTCATATTTATGTTGTAGTGTCCCAGGATCATGTGATCACCTTTTGCAACCTTCTGACAAGCAAAGTCAATGGGGAAGCTAGATTCACTTAATAACCATGTTACTAACTTAACAACTGCACTAATCGAGTTAACAATTGTGCTGGAAAGGTCACAGGGGCAAAACTCACTTAACAACTGTCTTGCTTAGCAACAGAAATTTTGGGCTCAATTTTGGTTGTAAGTTGAGGACTACCTGTATTGCTGCAAAAAATCAAACTGAAGGAGTCAGAGAATGATGAAGATTATCACCATCATAATTTAAAAGTGCTTTATAAATGGATAAATTCCTTTAAAAAGCCATGTACTTTTAAGTTTTGGGAGCTTATTTATGAAGCAGACTTAAATGTTATTTATGAACAAAACGCGGTGCTTCTGAAGCAAAATGAAGCTTTTAGAGGTGAGATAACAAGGGATGTGTTGTTTTCCTTCTGAGATCAAGGATTTAAAAGAGACAAGAAAGCTCACAGCTCAGCATGGATTTACATCTTGACTGCATGACAGATTTGCAATTTCAGCAGAAAAGGCTTTTTTTTTAAAACGGCCTAGTTTATTTGACCACTGTAAACAGAAACTGGAATTCCAAAACACAATGTACGTCCTGTAAAATCTAAACGTTAAAGTCTCCTTTACAGGCATCATTAGGGTTGAAAATACCATGAAAATCAACGTGTCTTAAGGATGGCACTGAATTTTTTTCTTGCTAAGATTCTTAAGGATTGACCAACTAATCTACATATTGGCCACCCATGTAGAATGGAGACTGTACTACTCAGATGATATTTATTTTATAACCATGTCAAAGACTGTCAAAATGGTTAAGGGTGGGGGAGAGATCAGGCTAAGTCTGAGCATATTTTCTCAGGTCAAACGGGATCAGCAAAGGTCTTCTAAACTGCCAGATTTATTCTGTTTCAAGCAGAAGATCAGATCTCCACCAGCTTTTCTCAACCTGGAAGTCATATAAAGTAGGGAATGCTGGAGGTGCAAACACATAAACTGGACGGAGAATGTCTTGTTAGTTAAGCTTCATATTTCTATTTAGTAAAAAAAGGGTTTTGTATATTCATTGATACATGTAATGGCCTTCAATCTGGTTTATGGAGGGCATCTTGGAAAGTTTCCTCACTAGGTAAGTTTCTCCACCAATCTTGAGTCTCCAAAAACACTACTGGAATTAAATGTGTTGCCCCAGTGCCAATCCTATTGTTCCTTCTATTCTAAATTGCTGTAGTCAGCTGACTTCTAATCAACTATTAAGTGATAACGTCTATTTGATTTTACTCACTTTTAGGCTGCTCTTGGAAAGAGTCGGAATAAAGAGGAACATCAGTAAAGTTCCATGAAGATATGGAGGGCAAAGTGGACAAAGCCCCTACATTTCATACATTCCCACCTCAATTTCATACAGACCTACTTTTATGCTGACTACAGGTAGGAGGGGCACAGAAACACATATGAGGCAACAGAGATAGAAAGCACTAAAGTTCTGAACAGCTGCAAATCCAGCCATTCCCCAGTAACATTGGTCAAACCATTGGCAACAAGGTGGACAGTGCTAGGTCAGTCAAAATCCGCATGGAAGGTTTCCTTCCCAATTTAAAAGTAGCATTTCCACTTTGATGGGAAGTGCTAACTACCCCAATCTTCTTTACACTAGCTAGTGCTCCCCAGGTGAAACCACCTGCCCTTGGCTTCAGAGGCAATGCTGCAAAACTGCATTACCTTTGGAGCAGCAGCTAAGCCAATTAACATCTGAAGCTAATCAGTTCAACTGCCAAGCTTGTTAGAAATCCCATGTCATCACAGCTAAACACTGACTTCAGATCTATGCAGCTCTTTATAAAGAAAAAAATATGTGATACAAATATAGGGTATTTCACAAACAAAGTGCCATAAGAAAGCCTGTGATAGCTATGCATAGATGCACTATCACTGACTTATAGCTGGGTATTTGAAAGTTGTATTCTATATGTTGTACATGTAGTCCTCACTATTCATTCAGGATTCGTTCAAAGTTACAGTGGTGCTGAAAAAACAATTTTACAGCCTATTTACATCTTTGTAGTGCCCATCAATCATGTGACTGCCATTATAGTTGGTACATGTTATCCTGTCCCTGATCTGTGTTTTTCTTTTTTGCTCTCTTACAAAGCCGAGAGATTGGAAAGAAAGTAAGCTGTTTGCTCTGCTACACATTAAAAGCACTGTGACCAAGCGCTGGAAGTAATGGCATGCTATGAAAACAGCTTAAAGTACCCTCTTGAAATCTCTTCCTCTCCAATCTCTTGTCTGATCCATTCTCCCCTTCCCCATAGAGATATTGGAAAGGATTTCAAGAGAGTAAACTGTTTACTGTTCTACACATCAAAAACTATGCAATCACTTCAGTAAGAGGGAAAGTGTCAGGCAACTTAGCGACCACTCTTCTTAGCAGCAAAGTTGCCCGTCCTAAATAAGGTTGTTAAACAAGGAGTATCTTTATCAGCAAAAGTTCTTCTATTATGTTTAAGGTGTTTCCATAAAAAAAGAAAAGATGTTGCAGACATCTCTGGTGCAGTTTTGGTAGCGATATTCTGTGAATTATGTTTGCGGCAGCATCACGAGATGTATTGGGACTTTTTCCCCCTTTGCTAAACTGGGTGGGGGCATGGCCAGCGCGTGACGCATCTGGCCTGCGGGCCGCGAGTTTGACAGCCCTGCTCTATTACATTCTTCATCAACTGGGTATTCTCCACATGTCTCTAATTGCAACAGCCATCATTCCTATGGCCACGACAGCATGAAAACAATATGAGCTGAAATGCAGCACATCTGGCAGATACCAATTGGAGAAGTCTATTCTCTACTACTGTTATCCAAATCATATGTAGGAGGATAATCCAAAACTGATGGGCAGTATGTGGCCCCTGCCATTTTTGTTATACCTGGAACCTTCCTAAACCAACCACTCAAAATTTGCCAACCAAATGCCAACATTCAACTGGGTGAATTTATCTAACTTTTTCTCTTTGATGGAAACAAGAGCCAGGTTTAATACATTTATTATTTCACCTTCCTAAAACAAAAAGGAAAGAAAACTGAATCTTGGGTCACAGGAAGGCATTTTGTTTTTTTGACAAGTTATTTATTTTTATTCTTTAAAATGTCTCTCTTTTTCTTTAAAGTAATGAATTCCTTAGGCTGGCTGGAAATCCAGACTTGGAATCTTTGGTCATGTGGGAGGCACCAAACTGGAAAAGGCAAAGCTCAAAGATTCCAAAGAAAGATCCATCTTTCCATGTGCTAAGTCTAATTTCTGCGTGGCATTAAGAAAAAATAGCTAGTGGAGGAAATGCTTGCGATATTTCAGTTGAACTGCAAAAGGAAGAAAAAAGTGGGAGGTCGAAGGCTGTAACCACAATAGGATGAAACAACCTGTGATTGAGGATTATCCAAAAAAGAGGGGTGATTGCGGGTTAGGGCTATAAAGAAATTTAAGATGCTAAATCAAGGGCAACATGTCAAATTATTCTGGGAAATGTTAGATGCAGAGGACAAACATGAATGTGATATTGGAACTGGCTAGTGCAACAGGAGGCAGTTCTCCCCATAAAAATTTAGCCATCTGTTTGACCATCAACCATAAGAGCTTAAAATGCCAGGACAGAGCAAGCAGCAAGGATAAACTTTTGGCACATCAATACAATTGTCTTAAGAGTTCTGCTTGCGTTTGGGATTCATCAGTCATATAACACTATCCAAGCTCGAAGAAGACAAGAAATAAAGTGCATGAAAAAGTTAGCAGCCATAAAATGAAAAGGAGATACCCCTGTTTTTAAAAAGCCAACATCAGATGTTGTCAACCAGCAATGCAATGACTATCTAACCAAGGGGTGTCAAACTTGCAGCCCACGGGCCGGATGCATCACATGCTGGCTACCCCCACCCCTAGTTAAGCGAAGGGGAAAAAAGTCAAGATATGTCATGTGACAAAAATGTGACGCCACGAGTTTGACATCCCTGATCTAATTACACAAATCTGCTTGCACCCTTTTCTCCTGCATCAGCAATTGACAGCATTCAGTATCAAACCAAATGCAAAATGGATTTGCAAACATTGAAGTTGCTTTAGTGCAGGCCAGGAGCCCTTCAATTTTTTAAACTATAATTTCCAGCATACATCACTACTGTCTATCAAGTCTGCGGCTGTTGAGAATCACTGTATAGGAACACCTAGAAGTTCTTCAAGCTAAGCTTAGATGTTCTTCATGGATATATAGAGGGTTTTTCCCCCTTTCTCTTCCAATCATCCCAAGCCAGACACTGCCTGGATGAAGTTGAGGGGACTTGGAGTTGGGAAAGCATTAAGTTAGAGAAGGCTACTATAAAGGGATTGAATTAGTGCAGAACATTAAAGCAAGTTGGAGTCCCTCAGTTCTGAAAATGTCTTCTACTGAAAACTCTGAGGTAGACTGGAATCACACATTGAACTAAACCTCTATACTTCGTTGTATAAGTCATAATGGTTGGATTCATGTATAACATCAAATTATAAAACATGTAATATAAATCAAAATAAAGGAGATGCACGCATCATACTATACTAACCCAACCCAACTGAGTCCTGTCTGGATTTAGCACAAAATGTGAATCCCATCCAATTATCAGATCTTGATGGCCAAGCCCAGGATGAGAGAGGGCATAGTGGAATCTGTCCAACATTACTTCCACCCAGCATATTTAACCATGTCAATCAAAAACCAATGAAAGCATTTGAACAACATTGGGATCTTGGTTAGCTTTAACTCATTTGGTTAGTTTATAGCTCGGTGTTATTCACCCCTCTCCCAAATGAGTTAGTAATATGGTTAACTATACTGTGCAAACAGAGTCATGTCTTTTTATTATTATACAAATGAAATTATTAAAATTCTCTTCCCTCCCTCTCTCTTAAGATATCAGGCTGGAAACAAGGAAATTGACTTGTACATGAAAGCCAGCTAGATGACTTTGGGCCAGTTACTCTTTCTGTCTAACCCACCTCACAGGATTGTTGTGGGGAAAACAAGAGAAGGAAGCAGCATTAGGTATGTTTGCCACCTTGAGTTATTTATAAAAATAATAAAGGCAAGATATAAACAAACAAACCTTAAACTTGGGAACAGGTGTAATAAAACACAAATACTAATTGATTGACAACATCTGAAGTATTGATATACCCTAATTTCCCATCTAAGAAATGCATACTACATCAGACATGCTTTTCGTAACTTAGAAAAGGGAAAGCACAGTTGAGCTTAATAACACTTACTGCCAATTAACACTCATACATATATAGTGGCAAATTAAGGCTATGAACATTCTTCACAAAAATCACAAATTACAATTGCATGTGTATGAATCAGAGCAGTCCTGGCCATTTTTTCTCTGCAACACCCAAAGCACAAGAACACTTAGCTTAAAAGTTGATAAGTGTAAAGCCTACAGCTGGTAACAGGATCCCAGATCTGCCTCCCATTAATAGAAGCAGGGTGGAATAACTTAAAACTGCTGCCTTAATCCATTGAAAGGAAACAATAATAGGGACATAATAGTAGAGTAAACAGAAATAGTAGAATATAATATACTGGAATAATATAATTAGTAGAAGCTTGTTATTCTGTTCTGTGAACATTTGCTTCAGCTATACATTTGTTTCCTGTGACACTGGGCCTCTGTAAAGTATCTGGTATCTGTCAAACATATGCTCCTGCCATCAGTCTGAACCCCCATCAATCTTAATCTTGTTTTTCTGTACCATCCTGAGCCTGGCATTTATCTTTGGTTGGAGCTGTTTACAGTTTACACCTCAGCCAATGCAGGGCTACAAGGAAGGCATGGGCCAGGGGCCAGAATTGGGTTCTAAGCTGAAGATATAAAAGGACGCCATACCTTCTCCAAGGTGTGGCCTTCCTCACATGTCTCTTTTGTATATGTTTGGAATTGTTTACCCAGGTCTGCTTTGATCAAATTAAACGCTGATTCTTTCTCAAGCCTCCGCTTAAGTTCTTCTTTTTGACCTATTGTTGGCATAAGTGCATCGCCGAACCTTACAACATCAATACTGCAAAAAGCCCACTCTTGTTTTGGAGGCACTCATATGTATGAGTGAATATTGAAACCTACATTGCTCTACTATTTGGCACTGCCTAAAAAGAACAGAAATAGTGTAAGATTTCCCTGATCTTACAATTTCATTACACCTTTAAAGGAGGCTCTCTGGCTTTCCGATTGCTCATTACTGAGCAACTTGCACTTTGGGCAATGTCACAGACTGCCTTAATCTAAGGATCCAATGTGTGTTTGTTCTCAGCCTGGGAGACCAGAACACTGTTTCTGTCCTGATCCTTACAAATGAAATTAGGAAAATGGGCTGCCTTGGTTGCATCTGAATGAAATGGCATTACCCAGAGGGGTCAATGACTGGGGAGAATCCTTCTCCCATTTCCTTCTTAAATGAACTATATCTCTCTGATATATTTGTATGTATGTATCTTTGTATCTATGTATGTAGAAGATTATAACTCCTTAAAAAAAGTCTTCAAAAAATGACTCTCATTGTTTGCCGGATGTAAAAAAGGGAGTCTCTCTCTCTCTCTCTCTCTCTTTCTTTTTCATTCTCTCTCTCTCATTTCTAAATTTCTAATGTAACTTTGCTTCATACATGGCCTTATAGGAAAGATGTGCTTGATCATTATAGTGAGAAGCAAATCAATATCCAAATTCCTATCAGATTGATTTTTTGAGAAATTTAATAAAAATAGAGTTTTATAATTCAAATAAGAGCCCAGTAAGACATTAGTGTCGGTAAATCAAATCTTTTGTAAAATGTAAGTCATATATCTAAACACTACTACCTTCCAAAATTCAAGGAATTTCTCATCTATTTCATCACATTCAACTGCAGAGGTGATTCATCAATAAAGTATTGCAACTCAAGTGTAATGGAAGTGATTCTATTATGTAGTAATCAGTAATGGAGAAGACATTTATTGACTGGTTTGAATGTAAAGTTAACTATTTTTTCCATTTTCAGTCTTTAAAATGCATGCATCTCTGAATTTTGCCATACAGTTTGCCAATTTTCTTCAAAAAGTAGGAAACAGCTCATAAAAATCCAGAAAATGTGTTTAGTTACTTTATTTCTATAGATGATTTCTATAGCTGATTACTTGATTTCTATCATTTCAGCAAAGGATTCTGGGTGGCTCATATAAAAACCATACCTTAAGCAAAATGCAAATATTTAGATAGTAAAGTATACCTACATACAAATATCAGTTACCTTTGAAAAATAATATCTGCAACTACTTTGAGAATGGGATAAACCAAAATTTAAAATGAGAAAGAGAGAAAGAGAACGGGAGAGAAAAATAAAATTTGCAGACAAGACAAACTGAGAGAAACCCAAACTAATATATTCACACATAATTATAAGCAATTACAGCAGCTACTCAGTTAATCCACCTGGGGGTTCAGTTCCACTTGATCAAGCCAAACATGTTCTCACTTTAGATTGCACTAAGTCTTTTCAACTTATAGTAGAAGAAAAAACAGAACAAAGTTGGTTTTTTAACCTTCCCTCCCCTTACCATTCTACTTCCTTTTCCACTAAAATGAGGCATCACTGAGGATCCTTCTTTTAAATTACAGAAGATAGTTGTTTTCTCTTAAGCTGTTTTAAATATTTTCCCTGAATTAGGAATGGGCTGAGTACATCCATCAAGACTTGCTCTCAATTGGTAACACTTGCCATCCTTGCTGTCAGAATATTTCTCAGGTCAGCACATACCCAAGACAGTAAAATTAAATCATCCACCAGTCTAAAGTTTGTATCATTAGATTATATCTGTAATTGAAATTAAGGAGGCAGTTTCTGGATACAGCAGAAATCCCATCTTTTAAATTTGGAGATGGGCTATTGATCAAGACTGGAAGCACAGGAAAAGGAGTTATTGATAGGATTTAGGCATGAATTCCTCAAGAATTCCATTATGTAGTAATAGCAGACATTTCAATCATGGAACAAAAACTAATTTTGGACTGCCTTGCTTTTCCACATATTTACAATCATTCACAGCTCATCTTTTTTTTGCCTAAGCTGTCTGTGTTGTCTGGAAAAGATTTAAAAACAGGAAGATAGATATATATACAGTACTCTGGGTTGTCTTGTGTTGATGTCTTAGTGATGACCATTACTAACGTAGAATGTAAACTGAAATTCCCCATCTGCAAGTGTGGAACATCAAGATGTGTCTCATTTGAGATTAAAGAGGTGATAGGGAGCCAATTTGACTCATGAGGGGAACAGGATAAGTAATGTACTATGTTTACGCAAAACTTCTAATAAGCATGTTGTTCACTCTTGAAACTGCCTCATGAAGCAACATTGGCCTAAGACTGAAGTGATACATGATCAGCCTTGAACCTCCTCCATAGGTGGAGAATTGCTTCCAGGATGGCTGAATCTATCTTTTTTTTTTTTTTTTAAAGATGTTGAGGTCTGCAAATGATGTAACACTGGAGGAAGCAGAGTCCATTTTTCATCCCTTGGAGGGTATTTAAAATGGATGTTCAATGCTTTATCTACCAGACCTTTAACATTCCTATTTTAGGGCTTATTTTATCTTTAAAATATCAAAGTGCAAATGTCTCCAAGCAGGAACTTGCTGTCGAATTTTAGCAATGAGAATCTAGTGGGTAGAGATGATGGAAATATCACAAACACAGGTGGTGGGGATATATGAGGGTCACAGGTTGCCAACTTCTTTTATATTGTGTCCTGGGACACAGTTAGTAACAGTTAAGGACAGGTACATTTTAGACCATTTAGTGCTGCCTGAAGTTTCCAGTTGTGTACAAATATATAATTGTCACAATAGTCCAGTTAAGAAGCTACTGCTGCTTATCACTATGCAAGAAGTCTCTTGGTACCAAAAAGATGAAAAAAATTTGGTACTTGGTACCAAAAAGATGAGAACTCAAACATCCAATAACGCAATAAATTAAAACTGAGTCTTTAAAATGTCAGGAACCACACTGAAAATCAGTTCAACATCACTTTCTGCCACCACTCACAAGCTCTTAGCAGAACTTTCATTTTGTCAGGATAAAACTTTATTTATTCTAGGGACTTAGCAGAATTTTACCAGGGAGGTTTTAAAAAGTTTGGATTATCTTGATTATCTAAGTAGACAAAACTATAACATCCATGGAAAATGATGGAAATCCATCTTTTCCTTGTTACACACACATATATACACTAAAGCACATCATTTTATATTGGTCATTCAAAACCATCTTCAAATTGGAAACAAACATATGAAGCTGTTTTTGAAAAAAATCCCGAGAATATATTAATTTTAAATGTGAAAGGCTTGCCTGTAAATTTCCGTAGCACTTTTTAAAATATTAAATACAAACCCATGTATGTGTATTTAAAATTTGTCAAGATTCATTACTGATTAATGACCCTGTTTATTTCATCCAATTGTGCAAAGGTGAAGAGTGTGTAGATTTTCTATTATAGTCAAGAGAAGGAATGAATTTAATTTTTGAAATAAAGATTGATGCCTCAAATCAAGTAGAGTTCTGAGTTGATTCTAGATGCTGGGTGAATCTCTAAATCCATGAAACAGGACCCACACTGAATGTTGCGGAAGTGCACAATTTTATGCCCAGAGGCAGAATTTATCCAGTTAGAATTTATCCCATTAGATTCTATTTGTCTCTTTTAGAACTTTTTTTGGCTGAACAACAAGGAGAAATGATTCAAGTCAATATTAGAGATCATCTAATAGATGTTATCTAAATCTAGACTTTGTTTGTAGTCATCACATTATAGTAATTTTAAATTGGAGGGGATTTATTTTAGTATGTTCTTAATCATTTTAGACTCCATTTTACACACACGCACGCTATATCTGGCTTTAGGGCTGTAATAACATTGAATTGAGTGGAACAAGAGGAGGAAGTGGTTACATATGTGGGGAATAATAATCTTAACAGCATCTAATGAGGCAGAAAAACTGTAGCTCATGTCTGGACTTTGAGGAAATGATACTTCTAAAGAGAAGAAAAAAGAGTTTCCAGTAGGTATTTTCATTATACCTGTCAATAGAATGCTCTGCCTTCTCATTCTGAACCTAAGAAAGACAGGCTGAGCACTTAACAGCTAATCATTCAAAACATAGACATAGATGCGACTTTCCCATCAGGAGCCAGAAATAGCTCCAAAAGCAGAACATTGGATCAATTATTCAACTGAAGGATGTCTATAGCTTCAACTACCCAACCTCCAACCTTAGCAGATTGTTGTAACTGAAGATGTTTTTAAATTCACCATGACATGTTTGAACAAGTTTTTCTTTCTTGAATGATCTCTGCTAGGTGAAATATGTCTAATAAGTTTCAGATTATTATGAGAGCTGAATGTAATGAAATTTCATGTTAATGTATGCTGGTTAGTGTACATTTAAAGTGACAATAAAGTTTCTATTCTACTTCTACTTCTACTTCTATTTCTGTTCTAAAGTAATGCCTAGAAAAATAGGGGAGAAAAATCCTTAAACCTATGTGGAAGTGAATGCAAATCAGCTCACATTATCGATTTCCTCATTATCTCGAAAGCATTATCTTGAATGCTTTCTGCCATCTGTTTGTAAGTCTTGCACCTGACAGATGTGCCAATAAGTCAGGATAGTGTAGTACTAGATTTGGACAGGGGAGATCCAGGTTTAAATACCTACTTGACCACAAAACTACTTTTAGATGCTGGCTGGGGAAGTTTGGGACTTGAACTCCACATATCTTAAAATTGCCAAGTGTGATAAACACTGCTTTAGATGTGGACCAGTTACAGGTAGTCCTTGACTTATAACAGTTCATTTTGTGACTGTTCAAAGTTACAATGGCACTGAAAAAAAGTAAATTAAGACAATTTTTCACATGATTGTTGCAGCATCTCCATGGTCACATGATCAAAATTCAGATGCTTGGCAACTGGTTCATATTTATGGTTTCAGTGTCCCAGGGACATGTGACCACTTTCTATAACCTTCTGACAAGCAAAGTCAATGAAGAAGCCATGTTACTAGCCTAACAACTTCAATGATTCACTTAACAACTGTGGTCATAAAATGGGACAAAACTCACTTAACAACTATCTCACTTAGCAACATACATTTTGAGCTCAATTGTGGTCGGAAGTTGAGAAGTACCTGTACTTACATTTGACAGCATTCTCTTCTCTTGAGCCAAAAAAACCTTCTCCTGAAATGCTGAAGCCACAGGTTCATCGGTTCAAAGGAGGAGAAGGGCATCCACCATTTTTAGTGATCGGCAGTCTGCTTGTGAATACGAGTTCCAACTTAGCACATAAAATTCAAGTTAAAGACAGATTTAAGAACAGAACTTGTTCTTAACCTGGGGGCTGCCAGTCTTTTCAAATTAGCCAGAATATCATTATCAGAAAACAGAAAACATTAACAGAAAAACATTAAATTGTTGACATTATGCATAGTCTATTGATGTTTGATTAAGGAGTACTACTTATTACCAAGAAAGTGCTTAGGCTGAACTAATGTGATTAACTCCGATTATACAACTGTCTTATCTCACACGAACGCACAAAAGTATGGAACTGAAATGGGCAGAACTCCTGCATACACATACTTACTAGATGTTAATTACATGCAAATCAATCATTCATCCAGGTTTCCAAACACATTATTTCTTGTGCAATAAAGACAAATTGATCAACATGCTATTGTATAAAGATGCTTATTTTGAGTAGAACTCCACCGATTGATCAGTCCAGCTTGCTTAAATTATCATGTCGGCCTTGTTCACACAAATACCCTTAGTTTTAGATCTTTCTGCAATGCAAGAATACTAACAATCTATTTTCCCAAGCCTGAGCCTGGCAACCATCAAACTAGAATTCCCAGATATCTAACTGGTTGGGGGGGGAAAAGAGAGTTCTAATCTAGAATATACATATTCAAACTTAGAAAAGCAGCTGTATTAGGATAATCAAAATCATGTGCATGAATTAGGACAATTATCTTTATGGGCAGTCAATTTGGAAGTTGAGATATTAATTTATGAAACACAATTTGCTGTTCCCATGACAAGTTATCAACACGGGAAAAACTTGTACTTTTTGGAAGAGAAGTAAGCTACTTTAGAAGTCAAGAATTAACGTTTTATTTTTATTTTTCCCATTTCAGAGAGATCAGTGAGCAAACAGGCAGTCCATTGTAACTTGTACAAAATTAGTGCCAGATGAAAACCAAAGGTATCTGGGAGTCAGCTTAGGAAGGAATAAAACTGTCTTCCTGCTCAGCTCTAATTTTCATGACAATCAATAAAGGGCACCTGCAGGCTGAAACATACAATTCTTGTTGCGTCAGTATATAAAGCCCTCGATTCACCTCTGTATTATTGAAAAACAATGCAGCTAGAAAAGAAGCCAGCAGGCCTCCAGTATCAGACACACCTCATTCAGAATTATTTCCTTCTTTTCTTTGTTGCTTCCTAAGTTCAATTTTCACTCATTGCCCCCACCTGCTCTTCCCATATTAAAAATTGATGTCCTTGTGGCATTTCTTTACCAAGGCAGCAAGTGGATCAGGAGAAAAGCATTAGGACTGCGGGTGGGAAGGGCAAAGAAAGAGGTGGAAATGGTCGGTTGGTTCGCCTGCTTCTAACAAAGCAACAGAGAGGAAGCGGGGAGAACATCTGGCAGGCAGAAACACCGTTGAAAGCAGAGGTCAGAAACAGCACTGGTGCTCAAACAGGTCATTTTGTATGTACTTTGCGACTAAACAGTGGAATGAGAAGGGTGTAATGCTATCTTTTTCATTTTAAGGCTGCTAAGGTGGTAAGTTCTGCTATATAGTCCTGTGTTCAGCAGCAAGCCTATTATGACGACGGTGGTAAAAAATATCTGCAATGGGCACCATTTTCAGACTTGACAGTCGAGTCCAGTGCTTTTAGAGAAGGTAACTAAAGATGGACAGAGATCCTATATAAGCTGATAAGCTATACCAACACCTTTGCTCAGGTGGCGCAGTATCTGTCGAGTGTTTCAAATGAGACACGGCAGCAGGCTGAATGAACAGGAAAAGAATGAACAAAGCACTGAGTGTTAAGTTACTTGTAATTAACATTATCATGAAACTTCCAAATACATAACAGCCCATGGAGTTGTTTTGGCTTTAAATGATCACTTCTTCTCATTATGAATTGAAATCAGCAGCCAGCATAAACACTCCCAAGACATACACACTGCAGTCACTTAGTAATTTATCAGTATTGCCACCAAATATGCATGGACAAACCCACTAAGTCATCACAATCTGAGCTTGAGGGAAAGTTCATCTTATTCTACTCAAACGTTACACATAAATGTCACTTTGCAATGAGCTGCAGGTCAGTTTAGGTAAAGATTGCCATTTTATCAAGGGTTATACTTGTTCCCTATTGTTGGAAACATTACTGAAACTTAAGTTCATATGATTCCATGTGAACATTTTGTATGCAAATGGAGCATATGAAACAGGGTGTGTTTATATCAAGAATAAACTGTCTTAAAGAAAACAGTCTTAAAGAAAACAGTGACCCCTAATGGCTGAGACTGATATTATTCTTTTTATTCCTTTTTCAGTCTGGTACAGGTAGTCTTCATTTAGTAACCACAATCTGGACCAGCAAATTGGTCATTAAGTGAAGCACTTATGTGGTCATTATATCAAACTGCCACTGGGCTTATGATCTTTCTTCAACTTTGCTTTGCTTTGCAGACCTGCTAAGATTATAAATGTCAAGAAGTTATGTTATCAACACCATTCTAACTGCAAAGTTATTAAACGAGGCAGTCACTAAATGAGTACTATCTGTGTTTTCAATACAAATAAGAAGTTTGTTTCCAGCCTAAGCAGGAGGTTGGACTAGATGATCTCCAAGGTCCCTTCCAACTCTGTTATTCTATATTCTAAGTTAAGGATTTCAGGATAAATGCATGAGCAGCCGCCACATGAACCTTATTTTTGTTCAAAAACTGTTTCAATTCTTGTATCATATATGACATAATAAAAATCTGTTATGTATTTCTGTTGTATATTTAATAAGTTATTGCCAATTTATCCTTTAAAATTATATTAAACAGTTTACGTTGCTTTAAATAGTAGATATGGTCAACTACTTCGTTCTCACTGACTCAAATATGACAGGGAATTTAGTTGTCCCAAACATCAGAAGTAAAATTCATAAAACGTTTCTGCCTTGCAGCCTTCCTAAATATCCCCTTTGTTCCTAATTTGGCTCCATGAGTGTTAGGCTGCCATTACACAAAGGTGCCTGACTTGGGTATCAATCACATTCTACTTTAATATACCACAAATGTAGTAATTGTTGGTCTAGTAATTTGTACTATCTGTACAAGTAGCATTCATGTAAAAATACAAGAGAATAAACAATAAAAAGTCAAAATAAAACAATGGGCAGAAATTATTTATCAGAAGTGATCACATAGAGCCAACAAGAAGGTAGCTTTTATTCTAGTATTATACACTAACATTGCAGCAATAAGTGATTTCTTCAGTGATTCATCTGCAAATAATACAGTACAGCTACTCATCTTTTATCCCCTGACACAGCAATTTTTAAGAGAGACAGAAGTTTATCTTATAAACTTACAAATCGTACAAGCCAGAACTGATGTAGAAGTACAAACTTTCGGTTTATGCCTTACTAGAAAACAACTTCTCTGGGGAAACCAGCTATTCAGGCAAAAAGGGTGGGATAGTCTTAGCTGGACTGTGAGCTATGTAAGAACATGTATGTTCATAAATCATGCTATGTAGTCGTTTTCACCATAGGGTGAAATCCACCACTCGGTTGACACATTAACACCAAGTATTTGCACAATTTACAATACTAGTCTGTTAACAATCTCACAGCAGAAATGGCGAAAAAGGACAAAGTACACAATAGAAAGTCATTAGACAATAATCTCAGGACTCTTTAATAGGCAACTAAGCACAAAAAGCGTAATTAATTACAAATTCATAGCCATTAAAGGTATTTTAGCAGACAAATTTTTTGATACAAATATAATGTAACTTGTTATTCAAGGCTATTTGAAACCAGTGCCCACAGAAAATGTGGTTTTCAGATACAAAGTCCCTCTTAACTACTCTTTAGTTTGCATTCCCTGTTACCTAAATCTCTTGTACACTGTACTTCAAACACAATTACATTCCTTAAAAGAGAGAGGAATCAACTTTTAGCTTCAAACCTACAGTCAACCATTCTTCTAACTAAATGTTCCGGTTTAATCATAAATTATCTGAACCACTTGCAAGATTTACAGCTCATGGTATGCAGGATTCTAATATATATATATTTTGTCTAAATGCCACAAATTCAGATAAATATGCAGATGGAAGTAACAATGACAGTGATGACAATGCAACAGAAAATCTTAAGTGAAAACACGGGATGCTTTCAATCATAGTGCCATTAAGTTATGCAAACACGAGTTTGCAGCTACCCAACTAAACCTTCAAGGAAACCCAGAAAAGATACAAGATAATTTCAATGGACAATAATCAAAATATAGCATTTCTGTGTGCTTTGACTGAAAATTATATGTCGGGAAACTTCCTTGCTATATCAATATACAATTGGGATGTTTTCAGAAATGGGACGTTGTGCATAATTTTTATCATTTATGAATTTCATCTAATGTTATATGAGTAGACTTCCCTTTGCATATTGAAGCACTATCTTCCTCGTTTCCATTATTCCCCAATTCTCCTATTTACCAATAGGGTCCATTCCCCTGACAGATGAATACATTTGGACGTGACCTTGTGTATCTATTAATAAGAACCAAGGGAGCTCTTTGCATGAAAACAGGGTAAGCTTATGCAGCTGGACATCCTCACCTCTGTCTAATTATTCACAGAGTTATGGGTATAGTGCAGGTATAATATATGCTACCAGTATTATTTTAGTTTGGTTTTTCAACACAAAAATCCACATGGTATTTAAGGTACGAATGTCTCTAAATTTATATTAGACAAATAGTTCAGCAAAACAATCATTGTCACTGACCATCTATTCTTCACAATCAGTTCACAAAGAGCAGGATATAGTGCTTTTTCAAACCTATTTAGAATACTGGGAGAGTATCGGCCAAGTTTCATGCTTCATAGGCAACTTCATTCTCATATCCTACAACCAACTCTGCATCTCTTCTTGATATCTCTCTGGATCAATGAAAGGCTTATCAATGGATCGGATCATTAAGTCACCACAATATACACATTCAGCTGCCACAATATCATCTATGTCAGCTTTTGTCTGTTCTCGACTTGGCTGACCTTTTCCTTGACCAAGAGTATCTGCTGTATCCTTATGGCGGTGATGGGATTTGGAAGGCTGGCTTGCAGCCAGCATCTTCTTTTGAAGGTCTTCCAGCTTAGCTTGCTTATAAGCAGGCAGGTTTGGGTAAACTGCCTGTAGAAGGCAATCATAGTGAAACATGTGGCCACAAAGAAACAGGTAAAAAGGACGATTTAAAAGTGGAAAATCACACGCTGCACATTTTTCTTGTGGTTCAACAGAGCCATATTTGTTTCTCATCTCCTGAATGTCCTCCCTGATCCTTTCAGCACTTTGGGTGGCTTCCTCCATCTCTGTCTTCAGCTCCTCTATGTGCTTGTTATAGGCCTCTAGAGAGTTGCAGATAGCTTCCTTGAAGTGATCGATGGTGACAAAGTCTGGGAAGAAAGGCAACACATCTTCAATCTTCAGCAGATTGCAACTAGAAAGGCAAGCCATGGCCTTCTTAACATCCTTCTCCTCTTGTACGACATGACGAGCAATCTTCAGCCACAGCTTTTTTCTCAACTCCTCGTCCTCTTCAGGAAGATCTGCACAGGATTTTGCCATATCTACATCTACCTTAAAGAGGAAAAAAAACAGGAAGAAGGGGGGAAAGAGAAAAGCAAATAGTTATCCTTCTATCTCCTATCATAAAAAATACTGTTAAAAAATGTGAAGGGGACAATGTTGAAAGCAACAACACAGGGATACAAGAAGAGATATTTGTAGATATATGTCATTATCTTCAGCCAATACTGGATATTGTTTTTAATAGTGGCAGATCATTTTAGAGATCAGACATTCTAAGATGCAACAAGCCTAAAATTGTGGGAGAATAACACTTTTTTCCTTAACACATCCTATCCCTTTTTGCTGGGGAATTCCTAACCTGAACTGAGCCTTCAATCTGTTTATGAGCTTCCCATGAACAATGTTAGCTGTTGTTGAGATAAAGTTGGCTACAGGTCCTTGATTTACAAACAGTTGTTTGATGACTGCCTGAAATTACTGCAAGCTCAGAAAAGTTATGACCCATCCTCAAACTTACAGCTGTCCCATTACTTCCACAGTCACACGATCACATTTCAGGTAGTTGGCAACCAATTTGTATTTACGATTGCATCATCCTGCAGTCATGTGATCACATTTGGTGATGTTTTTGCCATTTTCTGCCATTGGATAAGCTAGATTCAGATTTACAGTGGATATAGAAAGTCTACATACCCCTGTTAAAATGCCAGGTTTTTGAGGTATGAAAAAAATATCAGATCAAGATAAACCACTTCAGAATTTTTTTCTACCTTTAATATAACAAATAAGCTCTATAATTCAATTGAAACACAAAAACAATTAAAAAACATACAATATGGTTGCACAAATGTGCACATCTTTTATAAGGAGGGATATGTGTTCAGGATTAACCAATCACATTCAAGCTGATGGTAAATAGTAGTCAGTACACACCTGTCATCAATTAACATCCAAGCCCAGCTACATTTTGCAAAAACCTACATCAAGTGTGACAAAAACATGTGGGAAAATGTGTTATGGTCTGATGAGACCAAGAGTGAACTTTTTGGCAATAATTCCAAAAAGTATGTTTGGCAAAAAAACCCGCCACCACTGCATATCACCAAACTTACACCATATCCACAATGAAGCACGCTGATGGCAGCATTATGCTTTGGGGCTGTGTTTTTTTTCAGCTGGAACTGGGGTTTTAGTCGAGGTGAAGGGAATTATGGACCGTCCCAAATAGCAGTCAGTTTTGGCACAAAACCTCTCTTAAAAGGCTGATCATGAAGATGAATTTTACCTTTCAACATGACAATAAAGCACACCTCCAAATCAACAAAAATGGCTTCACCAGAAGATCAAAGTTTTGGAATAGCCAAGCCAAAGACCTGAATTCAAAATCTGCAAGGAAGACTCCCAAGGCAAGATGTTTCCATGCTGATAGGCTCCTACCTTAGAAGACTGAATGCTGTTATAAAATCAAAGGTGCTTCAACAAAGTATTAAAGGAAGTGCACAGTTATCCAACCCCACTATTGTATTTTTAAAATTTTCCCCTAAAACTTTTCAGTTTTTCAATTGAATTGCACAGCTTATGTTAAAAGAGGAAAATATTCTGAAGTTGGTTTATGCTGGTCTAATATTTTTACATCTCAAAAATCTAGCATTTTAACAGGGGTGTGTAGACGTTCTACATCCACTGTATGACATGATTTGGTTAATGACTATTGTAAAAACATTCATAAAATCAAGTCCAGTCATATGGTGACATAACTTATGACTGCAATGACTTACAATCAGAATTCAATTCTGAATTCTATATGTCAGTCGACAACTATCTGTAAACAGGCCTTCATCTAATACAGCAAGGTAATTTTCATATTAGAAAATCTGTTCTAATAGTGTTTACTTTCTAACCAATAAATGTAAAAGTAATCTCCTAATTCATTCTTGGTCTTCAGTCAACATTTGAGCCTGCCTACCCTTTCAGCTTTTTAGATGATTATTTAAGAGATCCTGAAATTTCAAGGAGAAAAATTAAGGCAACCTGTTATAAAGAAGCATATTTACCTGCAAAGCTAGATCAACAGCTTCTTCATACATCTCCATAACTTTATAAACATGAACACAAGCTCGGTGGTGGCTATGTTCTGCACAAAGCCTAAGTGCGTACTTCAGGTCATAATGGATACTGTCAGCAAAGGTTCCAGCATGTTCCAAGTAGGACAGTAATGAGTCAGGCCGACACAAAGCATAGAGTGACAACAAATAATTGTGAATGGCCTCCTGAGTTTCTTCTAGCTCATTCACACAGAATTCCATGTATCGAATGGCTTCATTGATCTGCTGGGTACTCCCACTCTGACTGTAGGTGACAAGAGCAGGAATTAGCCTCTTGGCATCCAAGTCCTTGCCCATTTCAATCCAAGCATCTACCACTTTCTTGGGCATATGCTGGATCAAAATTGGAGAAAACTTGTAAAAGAGTTCCTCATTCTTGATCCTGGATAGGACTTTTAATGCTTCGTTATAATTTTCATGTTGACAGTAATGGGCTATCACTCGCTCATAATCATTCATTATGACAGCAAAGTATACCATGTGGTCTGTGTCCCCATGACTTGCCAACAGCTCATGAATAGTTGATCGATTGTTGCGGAGGGAGTCTTTGATTTTGGGGCTACTCAAGAAACTCCGGAATTTCTCCTTGGTCTTCCCATAGAGGTCTTGATTTGACCCATCCCCTTCCAGCACCCCCAAGCGATTTAAATATAGTTCAGTTAACCAAGTGGTCAGCAGAGTTATTTGTGTTGTTTCAGACTGCTTCAAGCTAGCTAATTTTTTTATCAAAAATTCCATCAGTGCCTCTTCCTGTTTAGCTTCAATAAACTTAAGAGCAATCTCCTCAAAGTAATTTTGGGTCAGTGCATAACACTTTGCACTATCCAGATATCTCTTGTTTTGGAAACAGTATTCTGCTTCTTTTGCCAGCACAATATCTAAGCACTCGGGGCGGTCTTTACAGTACTCTTTAGCCAAATCAAACTTGTTGATATTCATGTACATCTTCCACACATCACGGGATTCTCGCTGAACATTATACCGAAACACAACTTTTTCGGTGTGAATCCAGATTTGTCCAAATGCAGGATCTTTGATCATACGCTTTAGTGAGCCAAACTTTTCTAAGAATACGTCCTGAAAGACAACTTGCCCATTCAAAGTGCATACAGCCTTCACTCTATCAGGAAAAAGCAGCAGAAAATGAAACTGGGTGAGCACTATGGAAATAGGTTTATTGGCTAGTGTGTCTACATCAGAAGGATATTCCCACACTTGCTCATCACTCAGAACAGAATCAGGACGTCCATAATCCAGAGAGCCATACAAGACCCCATTTCCCATCATCCAAGCAAAAGTGCTGGGCGAAGAACGAAGCTTGGGAGTGTAGAATGCAATTTCACTGTAACCAAGACTAGCCGGAAACTCTCGAAATCCAGGCAAATGATCTTCAGGCATGCTAAATATGGTGCCAAAGGCTTGAGGCTCTGACCCTTCCGGAATCTTGCCAACAAACTGGAAAAGCCTCTTGTGAGTGGTGGCAATGATAAACCATTTCCCATCAACTCCTCGTTCTATCTCAAGGCAACAGACTGGGGCAGGACCAGCTTCCTCCTCCAAAGTATAAATCAGGCGGAAATATTGATCAGGATTAGTACTAAAGAGACTGCCTTCAGTGACAGAAATCTCAGCCTCGTATATTTGGCCTTGTGATGTTCCAACCAAAATGGGGCCTGTGTTTATCTCTGTACCAAAAATTTTATTCCAACCCACACTTTCAATCAAATGACCTTTCCAACGGGAAAGAAGCCGTATCTTTTGAGTACTTCTGTTCAAGTAGAGACACTCACTGCTATTCAGGGCAATGATAAGATGAGAACCTGTAGAGAAAAATGATAAAAAGGAATTAATATAGAATTACAGGAAGGACCAAATATGAAGCTTGGATGTTTGAGGAAGGCTATGAAGTTAGATTTCACAGTCCCCAAATATTCAAAAATACTCAGCATTATATTTTTCAGAGTCCTGTTGGATAGTTTTAAAGGCTCATCTATGCTAGTAAGCATCCAGCTTTCAATAGCTTGATATATATAAAAAGCCATAAGGAAAATAAAACAGTAGATTTTCTGAGATAAAATATACTGAAATAAAACACAGACAGTCAGAACACAATATTTATACTATTTACCAAAAATATCAAATAGCCTTCTGCAATCCCTATTATCCTCTTACCTGTCTGGTCCAAGAAAAGCTTATGAACACTGGCTTCATCTTTTCGTCCAAGTTCAACCTGATTGGGCTCATCAGCCTTGGCTACATCAAGTCTACATAAAAAGGGAGAAAAGCAAACTCTTGAAAGATTGGAAGAAAAGAGATAGAAACACTGTCATAAAACAGTTTATGAAGACAGTTTCATGCAAAAAAAATTCAGAATAGATTTTGCTTTCTGTAAATCTACACTCATTTCAACAAAGATCATGACACTAAGAACTGCAACAATCAAGGGTCTATGATTTTATTGAGGCACAAGTACTATTAATAGCAATAATAAACAGCACAGAACCTGACTATCTGAGGGATAGGTCTTGCTATGAGTCTTCCTAGTTATCTGAAGCCAGGGAGGCCCTTTGGAAAGTGCCCCCATTACCAGTAGTTCACCATGCTAGGAAATGCTTTCCCCAGGGAAGAGTGATTGAGTCCACTTCCCCAGTATGATTTCTGTAATGTTTATGACTATTAAGGTATGGTCTGAGGGCAAGTTATTATAAAAATATGTATTTACTTTTGTACATGCAATTAGTGGGCCATTTAATATTGTTTTCACTACGGCTAACCAGTGGCTGGTTTTTCTTTTCTTTCCAGCAATAAGCTTAACCTTAAACACAGATTTACACAACTGCTGTATTTGCATATGTTATGCTCAAATAAGCAATGTCATGGTCAAACGTGACGGTCTGGTTTACACAATAAGCAAGAAAATTGCAGAATTCCCCAGATGCCGAGAATGACAATCTATCCATCTTCTTTTTAGCCTAATTTAGTATGCTGTACAAGCCCAAATGTAAAATAATACTATCTATCTATCTATACACACACACACACACACACATATATATAAATATAAATATATATATATATAAACAAATTTATTCAAAACATGAAGAACTCAGAAAGCAGTCTTCTCTGACTGGCAGAAGCTTTTCAGAGGCTGAGGCAGAGACATATATCCATCATTATCTGGGTACAAGTTGATCTGTTTTGGGGGGTTGTTTTTTTGATAAAAATATCAGCTATAGATTCTAAGATTTTAACTCCCAGAATATAGTCAGTATTTTTTTCAAGTGTGGGTAGGATGCAAGCTACATTTTGAAACAGCAAGGTACAAGACATGAACAAAAATATCAGCCATTTTAGTGTATACATAGTCTGAAAGAGGGCAGAGATGCATAAAGCACTGTCCTGGGGCAGCATATATTTCTATTTAAGCATGAAACTTGGAGATATACCTTAATGTACGGTACTCTTATTACTAATGCCCCAGACTTTTGATAATCTTCCAAACGAGCTCTAATAAATTAGTGTCTGACTATGCACAAAACTGCAGGAACTTCTCCAATCATCAAGAATCAACACTGGGAGGGAGGGCATCAAAATGGATCTGCTATAATGTCAATGGTGCAGCGAAATGGAATGATATTAAGACTTATGACACAGACTCTGCACTGGTTTCCAACTTTTTCCAGACTAATTCAAAGTCTCCATGACTATTTTTAAAGTCCTAAGTAACTTTAGATTCAAAATCTGAAGGAATGCTTCTCCAGCATGCCCTATCCTTAAGATCTGCAAGGAAGGCTCTCCTTAAATATATCATGTTCATGATGTGATAATTAGAGAAAGGATATTCTTACAAAACTACTATTATGCAAAGATGCAACTGGCTCTAATCTTGCAACTATCACAGTTCGATTCAAACTTTTATTTCCTCAGCCTTTTCATGCTTTCATTTTTTTATGTTTAATAAAGCAGACACAATTCTGTTCTAATTTCTTTTGAGAGATGGTCTATAAATATATTTAAAAAAACCTCTAAGTAGTGCTTACCTAAATATTATGTCTTTTCCAAGACTCATACACAGTTGGTTAGATGAGACAATCATACTATTAATCTTCTTGGGAGGTGTGAAGTCAATTCTCTGTTTGTTAAAAATTGGTGTTTCTTTTTCCAGGCGAGCATTTACATATCCTTAAAAGCAGAAAAGAAATCAATAATTCTTAAAAATAAAATCAAACAACAATGTAATCCAAGATTTTACAAGATTTTCCTTCCCTCATTCCAGTCCTAGAAAATGAAACCTCTGTTTATGCTAATTACTTGCTAATACTTTTATTACCTGATTAATTTTGATCCATTTTTTTCCCTCAATTCTGGAATAATAGGGAGTGGAGCGAAGAACAAAATACATGCCTTAAGTTTTGAGGTATAATGTTAAGGCATACCACTTTGTAATAACCCCAGACAGTCCCAAAAGTTGATCCTGGCTTATACTTTTACAGTCACTTTTGACATGACATGGCACACAACCCATAAGCTGATATTGCACTTTCCTAGTACAGGGTACCCCTGAGGAGATTTTATTAAGCAGAAGGAACATTTTGTGCCAAAATCCACAGAAGTCAATTTTGTGCCATTTAATAATCTTTCTCGCCACATTTGTTAAGTGAATCTGGCTTCCCTATTGACTTTCCTTGTTAGAAGGACACAAAAGGTGATCACATGACCCCAGGGCACTTCAATTGCCATAAACGAGTCTGAATTTGATCACGTGACCATACGGAGGCTGCAACAGTCGTAAGTGTGAAAAATGGTTATAAGACATTTTTTTCAGTGCCATTGTAACTTTGAATGGTCACTAAATGAACTGTTGTAGGTCGAGGACTACCTGTATTATAAAGCTTCAGAAATTTAAGTAGACTTACGTCTAATCTTTTCCAAAGTTTTGCCAAAGCAAATATATCTCTTCTCAAGATCAGCGAGAAACTCACTGCATGCAAGCAAACTGGAACATTACATAATGCTTATGAAACAAAACAGAATGTGTGGTCAAGTACAAACAGATTGCATCAGAGCTTTGAGACCACATATAGCTTTATATATGCCCACTTTTCTAGGCTTACATTTCTTAGAAACATACAAAGTACCAGGAAACCCTTTAAATAAGGTCTGCTAAAAGGATATGCCCAATTTACCACAGGGTAAGTAATAAGAAAGGGACAACAATCTGTGGGTAAAATAACAGTACTTTCACTGGGACCGGAAAGGGACTTTTATGCGAAATTGTGAGCCTGGGAAAATTTTACTGGTAATATTTATTCAGAAGAACAAGAAAAACCACAGCACTCTTTTTTTTTTTACAATTAAAGTTGCGTACTATAAATTTGTTTTTCATTTTACCAAAAAGAAATCCCTGCTTCAGCATTTGCAAACTCTTTTATTTCTGCAAGCAATTGGTCTCATGCCACTTCTTTTTTGAGAAGTTCCCTAAGAACGGTCCTCTTGGCATATCATATAGCCACCTAGTGGCTGCCCTCAATAATAACTCTTTAATGTGAAGAAGGGCACACTCCCTTAAACAGAGCAGTTTCAACTTCCCATTAATTATATTTGTTTAAAGGGATGAAACACTAAAAAATTGGAAGAAACTATGTAGCTGTAAAGTATCATAAGCCTTAGGCTGTTGGGTCCATTTCTTGTTTTTTTCAACTATCATATGGGTAGTCCTTGATTTATGACCACAATTGAGCCCAAAATTTCCACTGAAAAACAAGACTGTTAAGTGAGTTTTGTCCCATTATACGACCTTTCTTGCCACATTTGTTAAGTGAACTAGTGCAGTTAAGTTAGTAACACAGTTTTGAAGTGAATCTGGCTTCCCCATTGACTTTGCTTTGCAAAAGGTAATCCCATGACCTTGGGACACTGCAACCATCATAAATGCATGCATCCAAATTTTGATCACGTGACCACGGAGATGCTGCAATTTTTTAAAGTGAAAAGTTTCACTTTTTCAGTACCGTTGTAACTTCAAATGGTCACTAAATGAATGGTTGTAAATTCATTTACTATATTTACTCTCCTTTAAAACTACCCATTAGCTTCAGAAGGACTATTATTTCACATGCTACAGGAAGCAAGGAAAACCTCTACTACTGAAATGACCTGAATAGAACCGAGAAACAGAATGAACCTTTTCAAAACAGGAGCCAGACTATGGAATTAATTGGCCTTGTACATCTGCCTCAGGATCTCTTTGAGTGCTTTCAACTACATTTTAGTGCCAACTGTTATTCTCCAGATGTTGCACTGCAGACCACTATGAAAAAATGGTAACAGGCAAGGATATATTTTTTTTCTTAAAAAAATAAGCAAACGTATACTGTTCTAAGCTGAGGAAGGAAAAGGATGAGAAACTCATCTGACAGTGGGAAATAGAAGAGAGGACAGGAAGGAGTTGTACCAATCTTGTCTGGAACATTTAAAAATCAAAGCTGAGATCCTATTGCCCCCACACTGTTTAAACTGTTTGCTCAGGAGAAAGTAATACTAGGCTATACGGACATTAAAATAACACGCACAATCATTCAGTCCATTCACAACCAAAAAGAAGCTCTGTCTTTAAGGGGACATTCTGGCACTTCATTTTCTGACCAAAAAGTATACTTCTGATTTGAACTTAAACTATATATAAAGAGTTTATATACTATATCCTAAATTAACAAGAAAAAAAACTGAAGATCAAGAATACAGATAACAAATGTTTCTCCTGCCAAAGCGTTAACAAAGTAATGATGTTAATATACCAAATATCTAAAAATAAGTTAACTGAAGAAATAATTTTGTATAGTAATGCAACCAAAATGTGCATGTTTTTTCCTCTCTGAAGTTTCTCTTTCTCAAGTTTTTAATTAAGAAAGCAATATGCCATACAGCATAATCTTTACCCTTCACTGCTTTTCAGAAGTAAGCTTCTTCAATATCAATATCTTCAATACTCTTCTTCAAAGAGTAAATGGAATGGATGCAACAAAGGCACTCCCACTGAAAACAAGCACTCAAGAAATATAATGTATATATTATGCCATCGTGCACACCTAAAGAAGCTAGCAGTAAAAAATATGCAAAGGTTCACAATCCAAACAACTTTGGGCAGTTTTCTTCTTTTTTATTATTGCTTAGCCATAACATTTAAAAAAAAGATTGTAGAAATTAATTCCAATTCTTAATTAATTCTAATCTATAGAAGCAATAATTTAATACATCCCAAAGAAAAATAATCTTTTCTACCAAGATGAATCATATTAACAAAACAGTTATTGAGCAACCCTACTTGTGGTTTTATTAACTTTTTCCTCCCTGTGTCACATTTCTGCATTAACTTGGCACTGTTTTTCACTGACTAGTGATTTAGAATATGCAAGACCATTATGTCTTCGCAGCTAAGATACTCAATTCATGGTCCCATGAAATGTTCAAGTTATTAGCTGCAGTCTTTTTTGCTTGTGTATCAATTTTTCACTAATGCTACCTAACAGAATTGAAAGCAAATATATATTTTTTTACTTAAGGGCTTTAATAAGTTTGTTGTTTCTGTGAAAATAAATGCATAAGCCTTGCAGAGAGATGGGCAGCAAACAAATTTACAAAATAAAAATAAAATAGGTGATTTCTACTTAAATTTCTGGTTAAATACTTTGTGGTTAAATGCTGCGTTTATGTTTATCAAATTGACTTTCCCTGTATCAGGAAACCACCAGAGTGTTGGATAGAATTCACCAAACCCAGAGCAGATACAATCACGACTCTTTAGATCCTAGGTAGAGGAACCATGGTATAATTAAACATTGGTATCTTCCAAATTTTTAATCTAAGCGACCGGATAATTATTTAGGGATGCAAGGAAGCCTGCCTGCAGTCAGCTTTTATCAGGACGAGCTGATTTAAGCCAGCATCTTGTAAAAACCTTTGATCAAGTTTTGCATCATTTCCAGACTGCAGAGCAATTCGAAGCACGTCCTGACGCTCAGCTGCAGCAGCAGCTCGACAGAGCTAATTCCGAGAGGAATAAATGTAAAAATGCCGCCCGAAGCTTCATGATCCGGGTTTTTTTTTTTTTTTAAATAAATAAATAAATAATAGCGGAAGAATCCAAAATTTATCTTAAAAGCACGTCAAACGAACTGCGTCTACCTCTTTAGTGAAATGCGTCCCTTTCTGAAACGCTGAGAGTGGGTGTGTCAGGAAAGGCCCGACGTGGTAGACAATTCAGCTGAGACAACCGCGGCTGCACACCAAGTTAACGCGGAACTCATTTCGCGGAGAAGCCCGTAAGCCCACCAGCAAAAAAAAAAAAAAAAGAGGCGCTATAAACACGACCGGAGCCCGCCCCTCTCTCCTCTCCTACCCGTGTGCGGGATGCCCAGGTTCACACGACTCTGCTGCGAGGAGGTGGAGTGGGAAAGCGAGGCCACGTACTCGTCCAGAATGGTAGCCATGGCGGCGGTTGCTGCTATTAACGCAGTGGCTTCGTTATGGAGATCGCACTCTACCTCCCCTCCTAGAAAATCCTCTCGAAGACGCCTCAGCCGACCCGCCTCATTGAAGGGCCCGCGGCGCTTCCTGTTTCCTGTGGGACTCTAACCATAGAGATGTTCGCGTGAGAACGAGAGGCCCTCTGGAGCCGTCCCTGCTCGGTCGGGAAAAAGTGTCATTGTGGACGCAGAGCGAGGGTCAAAGAGATGTTGCGTCCTCCCGACGTGGAGAGAAGGGACGGAACAGCAAGAGGAGCGTTTTTTTCTCTTCTAGCCCAGGACGTTCCTCCAACCATAGAGTAAAGAGGCGCGTGTGTGTGTGTTTATGTGTGTCGCCTTGGTTGTGGTGGGGAGCAGGGGAGGAGAACAAATGTTGTCAGATTGCAGGAGTGCAAAAGGAAAAGGGATAGTATTACTTTGCTTTGTCAGTTCAGCGCCCTGCTGTGATGTGAAATTGATCTGAGGATATGTGTGTGTGTATTATACACACAAACACACATACACTCGAATGCACACCAGCTGGGGTACATCAGACCATGTTCTGTGGTTTATTAGTGTGCTGCATGAACCCAGCTGTATGATATACAGGCTGTGAGTTATGGCTGTGCCTTAACAGGATTTTGGACTTGGCTTTTTTAACATCTGGCTTGTGGGTGTTTAAATGCAATTTGTGTAAGGGTACTAAGGTAAACTGAGCTACAAATGTACCTACTGATATGTTGTTAACATGTGGCCCCTCAAAAAGATAGTTCTGAGTCAATTCCGGATCTAAGGAAGATGAGCTGCCACCCATCACCCTCATACGTTATTAGCATAGCTCACCCCAGACAATTTATGGACACCTTATAAATGTAATGGATTTTAGCAGGGACTTGTGAAATTTCCCAGCAGTCTAGTGGGTAGTTCCATCAATTGCCTACATAGCCCCTGGTTCTTAGGACAGTTGTTCCCTTGATGCCTTTGTTTGCTGATCAGAGTTGGCTCCTTGGTTTACTGACAGTCTTTGGGAGATGAAGCAGCAGAAGCAATACCTGAAGCCCCAGTGGATGAAGAGAAGAAATGAAGAGCATGGGTACAAACTCAGGTTTGAGCATTAAGGGAGTAATAATAGTAAGAGAGGTGAAGTGTCTCTACTTTTCCTCCTTTATTATATGGATGGGTTGCCAGTCAACAGCCTTCTTTAGGGTGGCAAACTCTCTTCAAAGTAGGGAGACACCACTAGATCTGGTATCTGGGATTGTTATACACAATATTCTGCTGGTAAAGCCATGCAGATTTGCCAAAGTCTTGACTCTAGGAGGTCTGTGGGGAATATTGGAGCAATGCCCGGCCAAATGGATTCCAATGAACAGGGAATAGTGTGCTCACTAGTAGGTTCCCTGTCACTTGTGAACTAGTCGCATGTTCCATTTGGCTCTTGTGGAGAATGGCATAGTCAACTGGATCCAGGAAGTAGTCAGAAAACTATTTCCTGCAGGCTTGAAAGAGGTTGTGTCCTCTTTTTGATCCAATTTGTATTAGACAACCAGTCTCCAACATTCCCTAAAAAGAGAAGGTTGCTGGGAGGCAACTTCAGAGCACCCTAAACAAGGGCAATACTTGGACTCTATTCAGTTGGGATCAGGCTTGGACGTAGGGTGGAAATGGTGTAGATCATGTTACCTGATAATCTTTGCCAGAACCTAGATGGTGTGTAGCCTGCTTAGTCCTCATATCCTTTGATATGACCAAGGCATTCTTCTGATTGTGTGCAAGAGCTGAGGATTGGAGACACTGCTCCAGTGTTTCTAGGCTTTCCTAAATGAATTGTTCCTTCTATTTTTTAACATTCACGTGAAGTTATTGAGAGAGGACATTTGTTGCTTTTGCTCGTAGTTTATCAGTTGGCTGATGATACCCAGTTGGACATCATCTCCCAAGGCCACTCAAATGATACAGCTGAAGTTTTGTGCTAGTGCCTGAAAGCTGATGGGATCATTATATGATCCCATCAGGGTTAATAATAAAAGCATTTTTCTTCTCCCTTTTGTTCTGTTGTAGATAATTTTTCTATTTTTTGTAGTTTATGTCATAATTATATTGAATAAAAAGAGGAACATTTCCTTTTTTAAAAAAAAACAAACATTTGTATTCATTTAATTTTCCCATTGAGTGAAAATAGCTCAGAGGAAATCAACAGTTGGGCAAAACAAGTGGTAAATAAATCTAACAAATAATTTTAAATAATTCTGGGCATAAATGTATTTAAAGATTCATGGTGCGTTTCAATCATTAAATCCATAAATCATTTCTTTTTCTTCTTTTAACGCAAAGTCCATAAAAGATTTCCAGATTTTACCACAATAATATATGTTGCGTTGTTAAACTTGCTACATATAACCAGATTTATTTTCCCCACATACAGTAGTAGTTGGTGTCATGTTAATGAATCCGTTTACTTCTTCATTGCCATTTTTTTCCTCTAGGTGGCAACTCTTACCAACAAAGAGTATAACAAAAGCTAATGGCTAAAGACAATACTGTATCAAAAGGAACCACAAAATATTATAATGCTATTTCATGACTTTTGTTGTTGTAGGAGAAAAAAAAGGGAGAAAAGTTGCTTAACTTCTTTGGAGTGAAGTTTGATGATTACACAATAAAGCACTCAAAATTGTGCAGATTTCTTTCTGCTTCAGCAGTAAAATCTTATCTGCACTTGAAGTAACATGGTAAAATACAGTATCTGAAATTATTTTGAAATATTGACCATAACTGTAAAATCTAAAAGATGCAACATGAAAATTCCAAAATCAATATTAAGGCAATATTTTGCAAAGTTAATTGATGATTTAAAAAACTTCAGAGAACTATTCAGGCAGAATGGGTTTAAACCGAGAAGAGTTTTTGGAACTCTTAAAAGTGTACAAGTATTTTTAAATACTTAATTAGACTAATAAATTACAGTATTGCCTCAAAGAGGGCTTAATTCTTGCCATCCTCACTTCTTAGCATAGTTACATTTTAAAAACTATAGATCTCTACTTTAGGATTTTCTGGTTTTTTAGATAGATACCTGAATCCATTTTATCCTATGTTCTATTACCTTTTTACCATGTATATATAATACAGATCCAGTCTACCATTGTATTTTAGGACCTAGTGACTTACAATTAGAAATGATTGGATTTCTGCTACTAGGGAAATTTGTGACAGATGTTTGATATCACAAAAAATAAAGTTTTTTTCATTCAATCATTTCCATTTCACTCATTCATTTTAAAAGTATGTACATTTTCCCCTGGTTTGTAAAACATTAGGTAGTTGATCTCAGTGATTCCTTTTCACATCTATGTCATAGTTGTACAAATGTTTCTCCATCTATCCAAATGCTTGCATAGAGAAATCATAGCCCATCCTGAAATGTTTAGATTTCCTGAAATCAGTCGATGAGCTTATGCTCACATAAATCACTTTATGTGATTGGGCTACAAAACTGTCCTGAGAAAAGTTAGATTTACTGTTTCACTAAATTTGCTGCAGAACATCACTGACTTGCCGGTGCTTTTTGTCATGAGGACTGAGAGAATCATGTCCTGCCAACATGTGAATTGTTGCAGTTCAGTTGTTCAGTTGCTTCTGATTCTTTGTGACACAAAGACTTTCTGAGTAACTTCTCCGAAGTCTTGTAGGATTGTGCTTGTCTTATCTATCATGGTAACTAGCCATCTTTTCTTCTGTCAGCCTTTTCCTCCTGAGTTTCTTCTATTTTTCCAAGCATTGGAGTCTTCCAAGGATCGTATGTCCAAAGTATCTAAGATTTATTTATTTGACATATACAGCCACCCATATTGTAATCACAACCCAGGGCAGTTCACAAGACTACAAAAACAGCAACCTTCCCATGCAACAATCCCAATAAAAACTCATGGTGCCTGAACAATAATCTGCCACACAACAACACAGCATCTTGCTACACTCTAACTTTATCCTTCTCCAACACTTTAGTTTCATATTGGTTCTGCCAGCAATCAGTCTTATTTTATTTCACCCATTAACTACTTGCTTGTTCTTCCTGCAATTCTAGGTGTTCTCAATCAGCGTTTCCAGCACAATCAATCAAGGACATCAAATTTTCTTCACTCATCTTTTCTGATGGTTGTGCTTTACAGCCATGTATTGCAATTGGGAAAATCGTTGCCTTGACAAAGCATGCTTTTATTGTTGATGCATCCAGAGGCTAATTTTATACTAAGATATAATTTGGTGTGCTTGCTGCACAAGTAGTCCTCGACTTACAACAGTTTGCTTAGTGACCGTTCAAAGTGACAACGGCACTGAAAAAAGTGACTTATGACCATTTTTCAGACTTATGAGCAATGCGGCATCCTCATGGTCACATGATTTACATTTGGATGCTTGACTACTGATTCACATTTATGTTGGATGCAGTGTCCCTGGGTCACGTGGGCACCTTTTGCAACCTTCTGACAAGCAAAGTCAATGGGGAAACCAGATTCACTTCACAACCGGATTACTAATTTAACAACTGCAGTGATTCATTTAACAAATGAGGCAAGAAAAATCATAAAATGGGACAAAACTCACTTAACAAATTCCTCACTTAGCAACATAAATTTTGGGTTCATTTGTGGTTGTAAGTTGAGGACCACCTGTAGTTTGCTTTTTGACAGGAGGATGTGTGAGCCTAGCCATTATGTTTTATTATTATGTATGACCATTATGGCTCATTCAACAAACTAGTTAAAAATTTCAGCTTAGCCAAAAATCCACACTTTGTCTTTTAATCAATAACTAATCTTAAAAATATAGAGGCTGTGTTCATATAAGATGCTTAACCTCTTAAGATGCTCCAGGTTGAATTACTGAAAAATGGGAGTTAATACTATAGGATCAAAGTGTTTGCTCATATAAATCATACTGTGGCTTAACACAATAGCCAGTGGTGGGCTACTGCCAGTTTGGACCGGTTCTACCAAACTGGTAGTTCTGAAGATCAGCTGGCCCTGCTCACCCGCCCTATCCTGTCCTATATTTCCGTCTTTTTCAGCTCAGCTGATTTGCATGGCACAGTGGATTTCACACGCCTCAGCTGTTCTTCTCACCCGGGGCTGCCCAGTAGAGCGCGCTCACAGAACCAGTTGTTAAACCGGTTGCAGCCCACCACTGACGATGGCCTCTTTCACACGCTTGCTAAGATAGTGATGGAGTTTCTACCCCATTTTTACCTAATCTGGCATATGAAAAGGCAGCAAGTATGTTCTGAACACTTTACTGTTTTGCTGTCAGAGAAAAATTGGGTAGCAAATCAGTAGAAATCAGCTTTCCCAGTTGACAAATGGAACATAGTGGATGTGCTCAGTTGTTCAATGCCAACACCTATTCAATATTCACTGCAAGGCAACAGTATTCAAATTTTCTAGTTTGACGTCTGCCATAGAGATAAGTTATTTGATCTATTCTGTTTAACGTCTGCAACAGAAGAAAGGGATAAGATACTTATTTCTCAGGGACAATGGGCTTTGGAAATGGTAAATAATTCTGAACCAGTCAACTTATTGGCAGTGCAGCAATACAGTATCTATTTTGTTACAGTTAGAATACTGTGTCACACTAAGCTTACAAACTTTCACCTCTCTGATTAACACAATACTTCTTTGCAGCATAATCTCTCAGAATGACCATGACTGGAAGAAGAAGGGATGTGGTTTTTTTTCCTTTTGAAATTAGGGAGTTGGCTTTTCTTTCCCACAGTGCTGAGGCTGTCAGAAGTGTGCAATGAATCAGCATTTGTTGACTCGGTCAATAAATAATTAAATGGGCTTGACAAGGGAGATACATGTTTCATCTCCAGAAATTATCTGCCTTGGTTTCACCAGGTCTGTTCTGATTGTCTTTCTTGGGCTGCCTCTCCAGTGACGTCTGCCAAGATCCTGATTCCTGACCCCACACCAGCAAAGTTTTTAATCCTTGACTGGTTGCAAACATCACAAACTTCTATCCGGGTACACTCTCTTGATTTTATCTAACAGACTTCCTTCCAAGAATAGCTGCATTGGATAGAAGGGGATGAGCATTCAGTCATCAAGAGCCACGTATCATTTGAGAAAGAGAAACCACCCTACAAATATATTAAACTAAAATTCTACTTCAGGAATTGTAGAAGTTACCTGGAAGGCACTTGATCGTGAAAGAGCAGTGTATAGATTGCTGGTGTTGAATTAAAGCATTTTGAGACAAAGGCCACAATTTCATCTTGAGAAAAAGCATCATTTAGGTGTGGGTTAAGTGTTGCATTGTTTGATTCCCATGCAATATCTTATTCTTGGTTCTTTGTATTCTTTGAGGAAATACTAAGCAATCGAGGTATAGAGTGTGGTTGATTGTTACAGTGAATTTTGTATGGGATGTTATTTTTTTATTGTTTTATATTGTAAACTGCTAGGAGCCATACAGTGAGTCATATTCACCAGCAGCGGATTTTCAAAATGACAAACAAAGCCACAGTCTAATGACCATCCTCCAGTGAATTCTGTTCAGATGTTACAACTCTTTGTGAGAGTGAAGGCTGTCACACAATCAGTAGAGCCTCTCTGTGAGTTTTAGCAAGGTTAGAGGTAAATAGCCCAAAGCCAATCTAGCCCATTACCATAACAAGGGACACCTCTCCAGGAAGAGGGAGGCTTAAGACCATAACAGCAGGCCACCAAGAAATCCAAAGATTAAACCCAAATTTACTATAAAGTGGGCTTGTATTTTATACTGGGAAGTCCTTGGAATTCTTAACTTCTGTTATTCTTGCAATAGCCTTAGTTATCAGAGACCTGCATCCTTGACTCTTTGTCTACACAATTTCCCATTCTGCTATCAGCAGTCAGAAAATCCAATAAATTGGTCAGTTCAGTGGTTTAATTGTCACCATTCTTTACTCAAAGATGCCATCTAAAATTTGAAACCGATGACATAGGTGTTCTGCTCAATAGGTCAATAAATCTTGACCTTTTATCAGTCATATAAAAGTAAATGTTGACCTGTGGAGCAACTTCTCTGTTCTTGAAGACTAACAACTTTTGTTCCTCTGGTTTTTCTTGTTTCTAAGCCGTATAGTTCACTACAACATATTTGCCCTTTCTACCTTATTCTGAACCGTATGCCTATAGGAGTAACATCTACTTGAATTCCTATACATTGCATATCATGATTTTTGAGTTTGATTGTTTTACAGAAAGCAAAAAGATGGGAAATATTCTGGGGTAAAGGCAAGTGAGAAATGAAATCCCACTTTGCAGACCAGATTTATACTTACAAAAGGGTAGTCCTCATTTAACAACCACAGTTAGGACTGGCAACTCCATTATTAAATGACACAGTCATTAAGTGAAACATTGTGTAAGCATACCCAACTTACATCAGTTCTGCTAGCATTTAAGTGAATTACCTGTGGTCATTAAAGGGAACATCACATGACCACAACTTGTGACCTGCACATCTTTACCATTGACTTTGCTTGTTGGAAACCAGCTGTGAAGCTTGCAAATGGTGATCACATGACCACAGGACACTGCAACCATTGTAATTGTGCACTGATTGCCAGACACCTAAATTGCAATCATGTGACCATGGAAATGCTGTAACCACTGTAAGTTCTAAGACTGGTTGTAAAACTTTTTTAGTACTGTTGTAAGTTCAAACAGTTGCTAAACAGTTAACTGAGGACTACCACTGGGATTGGATAGACGGCCTCCATGCAGAGTCAATGACAGCATTTTATTCTTGGACTGTTTTGAGGGTCCCACTAGTTATTCTTGTCTCGGATACATAGACATCAAAAGAAGAGGATAAGGGATGTGCAACCATGATGGAAACCCCATCTCTTCTATGTTTTGAGTGACATTGCAATTCAAGTAACAAAAAAACAGAGCTTGCATCATGACATCACAATGTATGTTTTATAATTTTGACATTACCATGGTTTGGAATGGATTTCTTTCTTGGATGTACATTAATTTTCAACCAGCACACATAAAATATAGCCAAGGGCATTGAAGTCTGATACACCTGGAGAGGACGCAAGGTGGGGAAGAAACTGAATTAGGCACAGTAGAAAATAAAATGGTAGCTAAATTCAACTGCCCCTTGTCCATCTTCATACCAGACATGGCAATAAATGGGCACTTCAGTGGACACAACCCCAAATCTCCTACACTATATAAATGCATATAAATTAGCCATCGTTTTAAATCATAAAATAATTGGTATCAGTACCAGTGGATACTTCATACTTGCTGGACACATGGGTGATGTCTTTTCTCTGAAATTCTGATCTGCTACGTCTGCAATATAACAGGAAGACCCAGCTTAGGCCAAGACTTATTTCCATTGACTTGCATAGCTTAGAGATGCCTTTATGCAAATCTGTGCTGGAAAGAAGTACTAATCTGAGATACTGTGCCAAGTTATATTTGCATGCAATAGCTTTAGCAAAAATTTAAATAAGTATTGTTCCTGTTAGTCTTTCCATAGGGACATATGGATGGTGCATATATATCTGTCAGCCTCCATAAACAGTCAAACAAACTTGCATGAAGCACATATATTTTAATGATTTGAAGATAAAGCTTCATTTCTGCAACAAAATGCTGCAAAATACCTCTTTCAAATGTTTTGTACAACCAATATCTTGACTAATGGTAATTTGGGCATAAAGCAAATAGGGGTGAGATGAAGCCCATGGTTGCCAAAATTAAACGGCCAAGTTTTAGAATTTGAGCTGTGAAAATCTGTTAAAGAGTATCCTGTATCTCCAATCTGTACTGTGACTGAATGGAACTGTGAAAAGATTTCAGGATATATATTATAAAAACACACACCTAACCATGGTGGGAGATTAAAAACCAGTTCTTTGTAAATTGTCATTACTGAGAAGGCGTCTCAGTCCCATCTCTGTCATGGAAACTCCAAAGTAAAGTAGGGAAAAGAAAGCAAGCCCATCTTGTGTCCTCAAGAGACAGGTTGGGAAGTATCTGGGAACTTCAGCTAATGCTGGGAAAAACAAAAGATTGGAGTTTATGAATCAGGCCCTCAGTGACTCACTTTCTGAATAATTCATTATTTGATTATTATTTTTTTCATCACAATTCTCCAATGGCTCAGAAGAGGATTGCAGGCATTTCCTTGAATCGTTTTGCCTATGAAATGTCCATACATTTCCCCCAACCAGTTGGGTAACTATGGGAATTGACATCCGCACATCTTAAAATCACCAAGGATGAGAAGAAAGGCTGATTTAGATCACAGAGGAGTTGGTTTTTTTTGGGGGGGGGGGGTTGTTTGCAAAAGAGATAGTTGCACCAATCCACCTTGTTTGTTTGCTTGTGACTTTGAGCGAACAAGACCCCTTTATATTTTGTGTTTGTGTATTTGTGTTTGTATACAGGGAGCCTTTAGGTTGCTCACCGCACCGGCTTGCTTTACCTAGCTGGAGTTCAGTTCCAGAGAAGGAGAAATCCTGATGCCGCAGCCTCAAGTTACAGAGAAAGGAGGTGGCCCTATGCAAATGAAGGCGGCCGTAGGAAAAACAAAAGCACCTGACAGACCTGGGAAGTTAAATGGAAAGCTTGAGAGGATGAAATTCCCGCCCAGGATACAGACCTACCTGTCCTGGCTACTCTTTCACTGCTCCGGGACACCTGAGCTATGTAACCCAGCGAAAGAGAAACTGCCGCTTTGCGTGGGAAACGGTGCCCGACCCACGCGGGGCTCTTAGGTCGTCTTGATACTCGGGTGTCACCGTCACCTGAAAGTTACTGTGCTGGGTTCGTTTGGTTTGGCTTGGTTTGGTGGTTTAAGAAAAAAGAAAGCGATCTCCAAGTGCAACATTTTGTGCTTCAAATCGCAGCCTCTTTTCCAACGAGGAAGCCGAAGGGGCCCCCTTCCGGCTCCTCCAGCAATGCCGCCCCAGGAGCTCTTGGATTACTCGCCCACCTTGCGAAGAAGCAGCTGCCCCAGCCGAGGCAGCGGCTCGGAGCTGGGCATTAAGTGTGTCCTCGTCGGGGATGGAGCCGTGGGCAAAACCAGCCTGGTTGTCAGCTACACAACCAATGGATACCCAGACCAGTACCAACCGACTGCACTAGACACCTTCTCAGGTACCAGAGCAGAAATCCCAGCCTGTCAAGGCAGGGTAGAGGGCGCTTGTTGGAGGGGGGGGGGTGTCTTTTGGGTTTAGCTCTGGGTGTTTTTGAAAAGATAACAACAGTTAATATAATGGGATGAAACACCCACTATTGGTTTCAGTGTTGTTACAAAGTCTGTGTAGGGTTGTCAAAGTTTGTTTCCCGGGCATAGGCACTGTAGAGAAAAAACCAACAGCAATTCTGCAGGTGACTTTTTTTTTCTCAAGAGGCAGATAAAGTTGGATGAAAAATGACCTTTCACATGGGATCCTTGCACAAAGAAAAGGGAAGAAAGGCAGATCTATTTGTAACCTTGATGTCCAAGGAAAGTTTTTGATCCTTTATTATTAAGTGTTAAGCTGGAGCAGGAGGAAAGATAGAGGACTGACAGTGAACGAGTTTTCTCATTCTTTGTGAAAAACTAAATGTCCAGTCAAGTGGCAAGTAACTGATCTGTATTCTTGTTTCATTGATGGTATAGTTTTATGTCTGCTCTGAAGTCAATCTTGTTGAGACAAATGTGACATTCCTAGGTAAATGTGTATAGATACGCATTCTACCTTCTTGAAATTTAGTGGTGTTTTGTATTTTACAGAGTTCCGTCTATAATTCCAATAATACTGATATTTCATAAGCTTGAGAAGTTCTCAAAAAGGAAACTATTACAAACACATCTTGAACTCAAAAAGAGATTCGTTTTACTATTGTCTTTCACCTGAAACAAGGTTGGTAACTCTCTCACTCAGCTAGCAGTGCAAGATATCTAGTCTGTTTGACTTGTTTGAGATGACTTTAATTGCTCGAGTAAAGCTGAGAGGGCATTACCTTTAAATTGTTTCTCCAGTTAAAATATAAGAAAGAAGATAATTGTATGCCACCTGAAAGTGTGTCAGTAATTCATTTATAAGGCTGAAACTCCAATAGCGCTTGGGGGTTGATTATCCCAAGTATCAGCTACCTATACTACAGATCATGTAGCCTAAGACTAAACTGGAAATGCAGGAAGGATGACTGTAGTTTGCCCCTGCACACAAGAAAGATATACATTCAATTGACTGGCTAAACGTAGCAATTGATAAGTCATGCTTCAGCACCGAAATTCTGTGCACACCACCTTAAAAGTAAATCCCATTAAGATCGATGGGATTTCCTCCCTAGAAAGTTTGTATAAGATGATTGTCCAAACAAACTTTTGTAGCAGTTATAGGTGGTGCTAGATTTTTGTGTGCTGGGGTAGATAATCCATCTGAGTCATTCTTTTATTATTTCCAGTTTACCTAGTGCCTATGATCGATTGATTACATGTCATCAAGACAGTGTCACGTTACTGACCACATAGCAATTCTTCTCCGAAATGATTTAATGATTATAACTATCTATAACCTATATATCTATGCGTTTTGTACAAATACTGTATATATATATATTTTAATGGCTTTTGAGGATAAAGATTTTTCACTTCATTTTACTTTGTTTCTAATCTTGAAAATTATGACGATTCTATTATGCTAGATACTGAATCCACATTTAACAATAAAAAAATTGTAACATTAAAAACAATAGAACTTCTGCTTGCATTAGAAGAACCATTTCCCACAGTGCCAAAGTTCTCATCTCACAGACAGACAGAAACTTTATTTTGGTCATTGGCCAATAAAAGGTACAATCAATAAAATGAACAACACAAAAATATCCCCTATCGACAAGAACAATTAGTAACTACTTATGGGTGGAGCTTATACATAATACAACATTTTAATGACTTCTAGAGAAATAATTTGATTTTGATTTTTTAATAAATAGTGCAGATAAAAACTATCAGAGTGCCCTGGAAATTTAAATAAAAGAGTGTTAATCAACTGGTGGTGAATGTACTATAGAACTGGCAATATAGAAGAACATGAACTGTGGTTTCTATGGTACCCATATCAGAGGGGCAATATTGAGTTTCATGTGGCCTTTTCTTCTATGTCCCTTCCAAGACAGCCGTGGAGAGAACATTAGATCAAGCTAAAGATAATAAGACTCATCTAAAGTTGGAAACTGTGATAAACATGAGGCTGATTTAGGCACTAAGATTTGGTGATTGCAATTATATTATGACAGAAAGCAGTGATTTGTGTTTGACCTTCTGCATCTGAGAACCTTTGCCCTAGTGTTGATCTAGGTTGATCTGACTCTAAGATTAAGATGGCATCTCTGGAAAAACCAGAGAGGTTCAGTTTGTTTTGAATTGCTATTTCCCCAGGAAGTAGTTGTCTGCCAATATTATTAGATTGGTCAGTGTGCTAGGGTTGTCTATCACATGAGAATGACTGGCTGTCAGCAATCTCTTAATGCTCCTTGAAGCCTATTAGTCAAAACATCTCATCATCTGAAGAGTTTCTGTCAGTCTGAGCATAACCTTGTAAGGAGGGAATTAGGAAGTGCAGTTAGAACCAGCTGAGAGTTTCTGTTTTTGATATTTTTGATAAATTGCTGTTGTACTTTCTCTAACCTGGTGTCTTCCAGATGGGTTTGCTCATCTTTCAGAGTTCCCAGCTAGCACAGTCATTAGAGAAGTGTTAAAAATATTTAATCCTCAGAAGTAAGAAACATGGAGTGGTTTGTTGTACGGTACAGAATATAGCTGCAGAGGTGGTTACATGAAAAGTAGCATATTGGAATTTTGGATTTTTTTTTTTTTTAATTTTAAGTAACTTTCACTTAACAACCAAAGAAGAATTCAAAATATACACTGGCCCTCACATTTCAGAGAAAGATATAGGCTAGCCATCTCTAACCTGGTGCCTTCCTGAAGCATTGAACTTCAAGGACCACCATACTGCCTCCGGTGCTGGCTGAGAAGGCATGAGATGGGAGAAGAGCGAAGTAGGTGTTTGTTCTCAACAGTCTGAATAGCTGCAAGATGATGTGCCTTTACTGCAATGACTGATTAAGGCAATTACTCCAATTTGAGTGTGAGGTCCTTCTGAACCTGGTTCACTGCATCCACACGGGCTTTTAAGGATTAGAAAGGAATCATTTTGAGACTGCTTTCCAACAAGTAACTGCTAGATGATAATATAAAACTATTTCTCTGGATGTTTTCAAAAAGGCTGTTTCTTTATCTTTTGAAAATTGTGGTATGTTACTCTGCAATATGAACAAACAAATTTTGATTTGCCTATTTAAAGCAGTGGGTAGGAATGTCTATCACATGTGGTTTTAAATTTATTATATCATACAGCAAAAGGAACCATTGCACTAAAATGGCAGTGAACTGAAGTTCCATATAACCCCAACCTGAATTTCATTTTGAACATAAGCTCACTAGATGGCATCTATCTTCCCATGAGCAGCATCGGATTATCTTGCAGCATTTGTTGTAAAGAATATTCATATGTGCAAACCAAACTATGTGCAAACCAAAGTCTGTGGTTCAGTGAACTATGGCTTGAATTTTATATTGCAGTATATCCTTTAAGTTTACATTACAGGGGTTATTCATTCGACTGGTACGTATTTAATATACAGTGTATTTAGCTTATTACATGTTGTACATGCTTCTAAAATCTGATGTGATAGAAGAAATACATTATAAAAAGCACTTTTTTTAGATCAGATTTTCTCCTTTTTTAAAGAATGCTACAAAAGTAAGATCAGATCTATCTTTTGAAAATTCTTTTTAAAAATGTAACCTATTAGAATGGGAGCTTGAGCCTTCGGGTTCAACTCCCAACAACCCCAGTGAGAAGGCCAATAATGAGAGTTGCTGGAAAGTGTATTCCAACAATATCTGGAACCTGAAGGCTAGATGTTCCCCTTGCCTGCTTTGATTAAGGCCAGATATTGAATGCAAAAACGCCATCCTGTCTGCGCCTTTTCTTCTGTTTCCAGGACAATAGATATCTAACTTTTGGGGAACAGGTGGAGACTAGTCCAGATAAGGAACTAGTATAGGTTGCAATCTTCCTTATTTGCAACTTGCTTTGCATGATGCGATTTCCCCAAAACAATTTCTAAAGATGCTTGTTTGTTTTCAACACTTTTCCAAGGACTCCAAGCATCAGGATACAACGTGGTTTAATCTTTCTCTCTTTTCATCGTCCTACAGCAGCAAACTGAAAGGTAGAGCTCTCTAGGGCTGCCCAGTGAGCTTTCATAGGTTTGATCCTTGAATGCTACTCTAGCCCAATTGGTGGGCTTCAGTAGACTGAATTCAAATGGAATCCATACAGCTGTCCTCCGTGGTTTTCCCTTTCCATTTTAGTTCAGCAAAATGAGGGGATGTTAATTATTTCCCAGTTTATAAACAGATGGCGATCTAAGTCTCGCATCCAAATCTCAACAAACTATAATTGGAAGACTAAATTGCTTTAGAATAATCCCAGGCAGGGTTTCCCACCCAATCAAATTGCACTAAACATCTTGTGTGTTGGTGAGGGTTGAGCTTCTATGGTGGAAATACCACATTTTCCTAGCCTTAAAATTTAGTTTTGGCATCATTTACCATATAGCACATTATCTAATGTGTAGTTAACATATGACTACATTCCTGGGGTAAAACAGGGTTAACATTTGCTAGAAAGCTTTTTTCTTCAAGCACACAAGGGATGGAATTTTGCTTCACTGTGGCTAGTCCACGTATCACATTAAATGATGTTTCATGTAATCAGCTGGATTCACACAATCTAACACTCAACTAACCATATTAGAACTGATGATGCTGGGTGAACCAAACTTATACGAGAGCTAAAGGCAATCAGTGTGAGTTCCAGGCTGAACTGCAAGTGTCCAATGCGGATTTGTAAAATAAAGGCAAATTTATAAATGAATTAATTAAATAAGTAAAAACTGAGTAGTCTTGTGGAACTGGTTTAAATGAGAACAGAGGAAACGGTTCAGGGTTTCTCAAAAGCATGAGATAATCCATCATGAATCATGTGCAAAAATAAAGAACAGAATCCGTCAACCTGCTCCTCTCCAGATAGTTGAAGTACAACTCTAATCATTTGTAATCAGCGTACTAGCTGGAAATGTCAAATTGTTGTCCTGTGCAGGCAGAGGTCATTAGGTTGGGCTGATAGAGAAGGCTAGTATTTCAGATGATATTGAAAAGTAATATTTTCCCATGCATATATGCTGAGATCAGAACTACTGATATGTCACATTGCAAGACAGTTCTGCTCTTGAGGTCAGTAAATATTGACAGTAACTCACGAAACTTTCCTGCTTAACCTGTTTCTTTATTGCACTGAAACTTTCCTGCATCATTTACAGGGGAGACCAAAGCACGATTAAGACAAGACCTACAAATTTGCGTGAGAGGGGTGGAGACAAACTTCCCTATATCAGTTTACCATGCTTATTTGGTGCATCCCTGGAAAAAGGCACACTTGCGTACCCTAGTACGTAAGAATTTTGCTGGATTAGGTCAATATCTCATCCCAATTTTATTGCTATCATGTGGTGGTGTAGCAGATGCATCCAAGAGGGTAATAGCTCTTCCAGTGAAGTTTATTTGTTAAATTTATTTGCCGCCTATCATCCCGTGAGGCTACCCTAGGCATCTTATAATAATAAAAAGGAAGAAGATGAAAGGAGTGTAAACGGAACAGAAGCAAAATAATAGAGCCATAAAATAAATAATGAAAAGGGGCACAATGAGAATACATCAATATGATAATCAAGTGTGAGAACAGCTGGTATTTGAGGTGCTGTCTGTGATTCAGGATGTGGTCATCCAATCTAGTAGCTATTGATAGCTCGATTCTTCTTGCTATCTTTTAAAAGACTTGAAACTGGCAGAATCGCTACATCTGGTGGTGAATTATGTAGTTTAACTGTGCCTTATGTGCTAGCAATTATTTTTTATTAATCTTGAATCTCTTTCTGTTCAAAGTCTGATTTAAGTGTATTGTACCATGTTTTAATACAGTGTAAGAGAAAAATAACTTCCCTCACTCTACTTTTTCCATGCCATGATGTTTAGATATCTCTGCAATGTCTCCCCATTCTCAGTTTTACTCTAAACAAGAAAGCTGAGGGATTGCAATTCTTCTTTGGAAGAATGCTGCCTGCTACAGTCCCATCACTTTTATTCTCCTTCTTGCTTTTAATCTTCGTCTGCTATCTTAATCATTTTGTCTATTTATTTGATCTGGACCTGACCTTTCTTTTCAAGTGAACACTCAAACTGGATAACAGTAATTAAAATATAACATACAAAAATATAAATATTAAATATAATAATGTATTAATATTTTTAAAAGTAAAAGTTAATGCTAAAAGAGATGCATCTTTATAGATTTTCTAATTACATAGAAAGTGGAAGCAAAGAGTATATTCTGTGACCTGGAGGAAAGGATGCTCACTTTGACCCAAATGAATGAGCCTCTCAAGAGCTAGAAAATTCAGAATGGTCAACAAATGTTAATGACTGGATACCTTCATCATAGATAAAGTTCTATGCCTTCTAGACATTGAAAGTGTAATACCAACAGCTTAAATAGTACCTGGTAAATAATAGGCATTTTAAATATAAATATGACGTGATTCTTGTTTCTTATACTAGCTATTTACTGCAACTTGTAGGGTGTTTCCAAAGGTAAGCACCACAAAGAGTACATTGTGGTAGACAAGGGTCTTTTTTGAGGTGCAATGATCAGACCTATCAAGAGTAAATTCACTAGCATTTTTACAGTGTTATACATTACCAGTATAATGGCATATACTTCACACAAAATACGGCATCAAATTTTTTGCATGCTAACGCTCTGGGCCTAGCAACCATTTTATATTTACAATATGGGTTTGGGAAGTATTGAAATGAGAAATGAGACAAGCGGGAAATGCCCACTATCTTGAAGATCAAGTAAAAATCTCAGCAACTCTTTGACCAGGAACAGGTTAGTCTTCTTTCTTTACAGCTAAGCTTTGGCAATAGTCATAGTTGTATCCTGGCCTTAACAAAGGTATGGCTTCTTTCACTTCTGCTATGGGTTGAGTGGCATTGTGTTACCTCAGTCTATCATTCAGTGGAGATTAGACTATATGTACTCATAGATCAGTGCAGTAATAATGAAATGTTCATATTTTGCAAGATACTGTAATAAAAGCTTGGGGAATCCAAGGCTGGCTACCCCGATGTCTCAAAAATCAGTAAGGACTTTATCTTGTCTTCCACATCTGTGATCAGAAAAATGTACTATGCTGGCCAAAGACACGTCACAGGTAGCCCTTGCTTCACAGCCATAATTGAGCCCAAAATTTCAGTTGTTAAGCAAGATAGTTGTCTGGTGAGTCATGCCCCATTTTACAACCTTTTTTGCCATGGTTGTTAAGCATGTCGCTACAGTTAAGTGAATCGTGCCATCATTAAGCGAATCTGGCTTCTCCCCATCAACTTTGCTTGTCAGAAGCTCCCTAAGAAGGTTGCAAATGACAATCCCAGGAGCCCAAGATGCCGCAACCATCGTAAATATACACCAGTTGCCAAGCATCCAAAGTTTGATCACATGATGTGGTGATGCCTCAAAAGTCGTAAGTGTGAAAACTGGTCATAAGTCACTTTTTTCATTGCTGCTGTAACTTTGGCCGGTCAGTAAACAAATGGTTATAAGTCGAGGAGTACTTGTGTATAAAATAAATTCAAGCTAGTGCTATGTCTATGTTTAACCATCTATGTTTAACTATCCTGACTTGCTTTTTATATGTTCTAAAGAAGAGTTTCATCTTCAGAGCTATGTTTGGCTCCACTCCATTTTCAAAAGATTGCATTGCATATTGCATTTACCACCATGGTTGATAAGGCAAGATGCCTTTTATTTGACTTGTTAGATACAGCAGAAAAAGAGGGAAGGGGGCCAACCTATGAAGGACTTTCATCAATGTTTTCACATAAGAGCTGTGGTGGTGCAGTAGTTAGAATATAGTGCTGTAGGTTACTTCTGCTGGCTACCAGTAGTTCAGCAGTTCAAATCTCACCGGCTCAGGGTTGATTCAGCTTTCCATCCTTCCAAGGTTGGTAAAATGAGGACCCAGATTTTTGGAGACAATATGCTGAGACTGTAAACTGTTTAGCGAGGGCTATAAACTACTGTGAAGTGGTATATAAGTCTAAGTGCTATTGCTATTGCAAAGTTTTTACCATTATGAGAACACTATCAGGTCAATACAATATAGTCCTTGACTTACAACAGTTCATTTAATGACCGTTCAAAGTTACAACAGCACTGGTAAAAGTGACTTATGATCGTTTTTCACACTTACGATTGTTGCAACATTCTCATGATCACATGATCAAAATTCAGATGCTTGGCAACTGGTTCATTCTTATGACTGTTGCTGTGTTCCAAGGTCATGTGATCAGCTTTTGTGACCTTCTGACAAGCTAAATCAATGGGGAAGCCATATTCACTTAACAACCGTGTTACTAACTTATCCACTGCAGTGATTCACTTAACAACTTTTGCAAGAAAGGTTGTGAAACGGGGCAAAACTCATTTAACAAACATTTCACTTAACAACAGAAATTTTGGGCTCAATTGTGGTTGTAAGTCAAGGACTACCTGTACACTTTTTCGCTCCAGTTCCAAAATATGGGAATGTGAATTTCCATGTATATGTACATGGCATAGTTAGGAAAAGTTTGCTTACTTTGCTTTGTTTTTCTGCCTTTTAATTTACAACTTGAAGGACCTTGTTCCCCAGGAGGCTGTCTGGACATTAAAATAATTGCAGAGAAATCTGATGGCTGCCTTTTAATTGTTGACTGTCTAACACCTGTCTGCCCTGCTCTCTCTCTATATTCTCACTTAGAGTAATTTTATTAGAGAGTCAGTCTAGCACACTCTATATAAGGGGGGTTACAGCTTCCCTCAGTTTTTCGGTTTTGGGCTTGGAACATTGATATGGGTAACAATTCAATCCATATAAGAATACGCATATTGGGGAATATTGTTGTCTGAGATGAAAACTAATATTATTGCACCCAATAATGTACACATTTTTCCTGTTTTTAAAGTATAGTATTTGGATATTCCTTAATTTTATGACATTTCCAAGATTTCTTTGTTTTTACTGTAATGCCAAAATGCCTCTGATTCCCTTTGTACATAATTATAAACAGTACAATATTTGTGTTATCACTCATGTTTTCTAATAGGAAAAATACAGTATATTATTTTGTACTAGAAAGAAGGGGTTCTTCCTCCGGTTGGTGTATTTGTTACTACTTCTATTGTGTTGTGGAAGTGCCTTATTGTGTTCTATTATCACAATATTTTTCAAACTTTACAACGTTAAGGTGTGTGAACTTCAACTTCCAAAAATCCCCAGCATGCCAGGCATTCATGCTGGCTAGAGAATTCTTGGAATTGAAATCCACACATCTTAAAGTTGCAGAATTTGGAAAACACTGAACTGGGATTTGTGCGAACTCATTTCCTGACACACTTGAAAAACTAAACTGTGTGTTTTGAAAGGATATTGAAGTCTCCAGCAGATGGTTTCAAGGATAGCTTGATATTGTCTTCTTGACAGCAATACAGAAGTGGTTTGCTCTTGCCTTATTTTTTTTTTTACTTCCCACTTTAGTCTTTAGCCCAAACATTTCCTGGTGGTGTTTGTGTATGAATGTGTGCACATATACATACACTCTCATATACACATCATCCCATTCTTGAGAGTCTTATTATATTATTTATTTAATCCAATTTTGGAACCACCCATCTCCCTTACAGAGGAACTGTGGGTGGTGGACAAATAAAATATTAAAACATAAAAACATAAAATGTTAAATAAAATTTAAAAAAAGGCAAGGGCGATTGAAATCCAATGTTAAAAATTAATTAAAAGGCAGAGGGAGGACTTGCGGGATGCTAATCAGCCCCACTACTGTGTACTCCTCTATGCATCCCAAGCAAGGCCACAGAGCCATGTTTTCACTCATTTGTTTACATTGCAATCATTTTATACTTCTAAAGCTTCACATTAGAGCCATCTCTCACTCTGGGACTGGTTTTCTTGTTTGTGTTTTGTTCCTTCTACCAACTCTCTCTCCATCCAATCTCTGGGCAAAAACTGAGCAAACAGATGAGCCTGTAAAAATTCATGGTAGAAACTTAAAAACAAGAGTTTTGAGAATAGTTCACGGGGCATTCACAATGGGGGGGAAGAGGAGTAAAGAGGCTGGTTGACATGGCCATACTCAATACCCAACTACCCACATTATGGCTTAGCACTATGTGTAAACCACTCACACTCTGTTCAGAACACGGGTCTGATCTCCTCACCTTCCTGTTCCTGATTTGGCTCCAGCAAGCCTCCAAATATCTAGACAAGAAATTGTGCCTCAAAACACAATCTATATTTTGGGTTTATTTTTTCCAAATCTGAATGGCTGTGCCATTAATACCTAAGTGCTACCCTTAGCACATCTATTTGCCCCCCTCCAAAAAAAAGTTGCTCCATCACTGGAGGCTTTTAAAAAGAGATTAGGCAATATTATCTCAAAATGGTATAGGGTCTCCTGCTTGGGACTGGACTAGAAGACCACCAAGGTCTCTTCCAACTCTGAATTCTATCAGTTCTATAAGACCAGCCAAGGCAGGGAACCGACTCCAGAAAAGTCCTCCGTGTGCTGTGGAGACTGCTGGCTGTATTCCAAGGTGGCAAAAGTACAGCTGACAGGGTTTACTAAGGATTTTGAGGTGACTCAGACAGAGGCTTTGTCTGATTGTACCGAAAGACCCTGAGGCAACAAGAGTTATTTCATCCAGAACAGGGCAGCAAAAGCTACAGCCTTCATTTCCCTAATGACAAGATGCCTGAGAAAAGATTAGCAGAGTCCTTTTTCTCCAAAATAAAGAACTTATCTGTACTCAAGGATCCCCTGGCAATATCTCTAGTTGGTGTTAAGTGCCTTCTGTTGTCTCCTTTAAGACAGGATGTCTCCCTTTCCTCCATTACACACTCCTGCTAATTGTGCATTTTGCCTTGATTTATTTTTATCACCTATCTCCTCTGCTTCCTGCATTTTCGGTTAGCTCTCCACAGTTTTCATAAATAGTTACAGAGGAGTGAATTGTTCTGTTCTTTTCTATAAACATAGACTTATTCAAAAAAGTTTGTTTGTTGGAGGTAGAAAGTTGTGGGGGAGTTTTTGAAGGTTTATTTTTAATTTTCATCCTGTATTCCCGTGCCTGTCAATTTTTTTCTCTGAATCCTTGAAAAAATTGATGTGAAATTCTTTGGAGCTGCAGAGATCAGAGAACCTGAAATATTTACTTTATAGGTAAGAAGACAAAATTTAATATTCCTCAAGTAGCAGAAAACACCACAAAGGAGAGGACTGAGTATTTAATAATAATAATAATAATAATTTATTAGATTTATATACCGCCCCATTCCAAGGACTCGGGGCGGTTTACACTTAA
>JANHFL010004717.1:101060-118851 GCA_032468155.1 Oxyrhabdium leporinum
TAATAATAATAATAATAATAATAATAATAATAATAATAATAATAATAATAATAATAATAATAATAATAATAATAGCTAGGAAGCAGCTGCATTAATCCTGGTCTTCTGTATTTAAACATTTGGCTAGCTTAATATGCTCCATTGTTTGACTGCCACCTTTCTATCTGATTGGGTGTTAACAACACTGCCCCATATGCAGAAGAGCAGCCAAATTTGAAATTGCATGACTTTTTTGGTGCCTTCACCATGGCCATGCTGGCTGGAGTTGATAGAAACGATCATCTTAAAACATCAAATTATGAAAGGGTGCTCCAAAGTTTCATAATACCTCTATAGCCTACTTAGATCATAGGCACAATGGCATCCACTCTCGGTTATTGGTTCAGCACATCAACATAGATGGGAGTGTGGAATATAGATACTGCAGGACCTGGAAAAACTGGCTCATGTTTGCTTTCAGATGGAATATATACTTTTCCTGCAATTGTTTGTTAAGATGTAGGTGGCCACAGAGAGGCAATACTTCAATGACGGTTAAAATTATTAGCATATAGAGTTGGGCGTGTTTTAGTAATAAGGCTTCTACAGCATTTGCTCAGTATTTTCAAATATTCCCACTCCAGCATTTGGAATAATATCTGTGCAGCTTCCCACCTTCAAAGCCCTCTCTGAGAACTAGACCAAGACTGATGCTAGTGAAGCTGAATGGCCTACATAAATTACTTAGTCATTTTCTCTTTCTCTTCACAGTTCAAGTCTTGGTTGATGGTGCACCCGTTCGTATCCAGTTGTGGGACACTGCAGGACAGGTGGGGCCTATAGAAGTAAAGTATATTTGCAGCTCCGGTTCAAATGCCATGCTAAGGATGATATCAGAAAAAAAATGACAATAATTCAGTAACAAAAATACTCTGACGTTCAGTAGCAATCTTCAGCATTGTTCTGGCATACTTTACATTAAAATAATATTTCAGTATTGGAGAGGAGACACACTGTGTTTCCTTCTGGTGAGTTCTTATTTGAAATAACCTTTGAATTGGGAATTCCTGGAGTTGCATAATATGCTAAATATGTTATGGATGCTATCTTGCATTCCTGGAAGAACAGTGGGTTATAAATCTAACCAACAAACTGATATAATTTCCTTGTTTGTGTGATTTATGGCTTGCTAACTGAAATGTATTGATATTTTTGCAACAAGAATTCCTTTTATGAAATATTATGTCTGGAGGCCCATGACTTTTTAAGGGAAGCATGAGCTCTGAAATATTAATTGGGACAAGAGTTTTGGATTTGATTGTTTACATGATTGAGAAGCCATTTTAATGGGCATTAAAATTCCCTCACTTCTTCAATGGTCTTAATTAGCAAATTAACCTATTTTTGAAAACATCATTTATTAACTAAGCCACAGTGGCTGCATTTACACATAACAATTGCAGCTGCATTTACACATAACACTAGCCATTAACTGGGAGTAATTTTGGGAGTAATGGGTACATCTGGGATTTTGAGAATGTTCTGAATATGCTGAGAGAATGGCTACCAGAGGGGATATTTCTGATTACAAACATCCACTTCATAGGAGGCAAAACAGTGAAGTTATTCCCCTGCCATATTCCCCCAGGATATTTCCTAATATCTCAGTTTATCCTGCTTTTTTCTGGGCACATTCCAGTTTTATTTTCTAAGAATGCCTCTGGAGTTTATGAATAGCCCAGCTTAGAAACATTTTGGGAATTTTTAAGAAGGTGAATTATTGGAAAAGAAAGTATATATGAACCTGAAGCTTGTTGGCTTCCTGTGTATTTTTTCAATGATCAAAGTCTCAAAACATAAAATCTGGAGAATAAAAGAAACATCCACAAGGACGTTGATGTCCTAGCCCAGTCAGGGACTCTGGCCATATACTGTAATGGTACGGTTTACCCAACATGCTGAGGCAAAATTTGTTTTGTTTAGTTTTAGCTTAGTGTGTTGTGTGAACTGAACCATTAATTTTATACCTAGTAGCTATTAATTGGCTTAATTTCCCTGTTAAAAACACTTGGGAAAACTCAAATGATTTCTAACCTTTGGATGATTTTGCTGGTTGAAAGTTGGAAAAGTTTGCTTTGGAGCTTTGTGGAAAAGACAAGATTGCTATGCCTACTAAATGTAATTAGTACAGTAAATATCTGACACAAATTGATCTCCATGTTTCTTTTCTCTATATAGGAAGACTTTGATTGCCTCCGCTCTCTCTGTTACTCTGACACAGATGTCTTCTTGGTCTGCTTCAGTGTTGTAAATCCCACCTCCTTCCAAAACATTACAGAAAAATGGATTCCAGAAATAAGAACTCACAATCCCCAAACACCAGTGGTGCTAGTAGGGACACAAGCTGACCTGAGAGATGATGTCAAAGTACTAATTAGCCTGAATCGCTACCATGTAAAACCTGTGCCAAGAACACAAGCAGAAGGCCTGGCTGAAAAAATCCGGGCTCAGACTTATGTAGAGTGTTCTGCTTTGACTCAAAAGAACCTGAAGGAGGTTTTTGACACAGCCATTGTTAGTGCAGTTGAATACAAAGCCCAGCAGGAAAAGAAAATGACAGCTAAAGGAATCAAAACTCTCTCTAAATGCCGATGGAAGAAATTCTTCTGCTTTGTCTGAAACTGACTCCAGTAAGAAACATTTGTAAGCCAAAGTAGCCAGGAGCTCAAGCTCTTGTTGGATTATGGCGAAACTTGCCTGGGAGTCAAGAAGGAGAAGTGTAGCATCAAATGGTCCACGCTACCTTCAGACATCTGGGACGGGATGGTTTGATGCTGATATACTGAGTCCAGCAGCCAAGTTAATTTATGTATACATATATTTCAGGCAAGATGACCAGTTTTTACAGCTTTCGAAGACTTGATGGTGTATTAATTGAACAAATTAATTAAATCTGGGAGTAGCAATCCCAACTTGCCTACAGGGCACGAGAGCAGAGAAGGTTGAATGAAACTTGATTTAACGTTTCAGTTATAAATTTGAGAGTTATATCTCATTTTCAAGTCATAATAACAAATAGAGGATTGATGCAGAGAATTAATGCAGAACCAAAATTTCCACTTCAACCCTCTTAAAAGTAAAAGAATTAAAATAAGCTCTCAAGATAAAACTGAGGATTAATCCATGTTTGGGATAAAGAGTGGCTATGTCACATCCTGAAAATAACACAATATGTCCCAATGAAATTATGTGGGAAAATGCCTATAGCTAAAAAAAGACAGTGTGATATAATGCTATTCTAAGAACATTTGGATTCATATGTGAAAAGCATACCACAAACTGAAATATTGCAGAAAATATATGGTTATGTATGTGTGTATGTTTGAGTGTGAAATAATTTCTGAACATTTTCAACAGGAATGTAGTCTGGGCATCCACTGAAAAGATGGATGAGTGATTTGCTTTATTATAAACTTTCTGTGTGAACAAACTTTCTGATTCATTTTTAAAGTCATCCTTAGAAAGTATGATTTTAGCATAATCAAAGTTTAACCTGTTCAAACTAAATTCAAAATTAAAAGTCCAGCAGCTCTGAGTATGCATTCTTTTTCCTCCCTAAATTATGCCTGTTCACATATTCTTAGACTTTCCATGCTAGGCAAACTGATACTGTATTGTCTATTTTAATAAGATGCCACCCAGTACCATGCCAATAATGCTATTTAGGTGGAAGGAAATTAGCAATTCTTGTTATACATTTATATCAGGGATTGGCCCCTAGATCATATTCCTTTGTATTTCACTGCTAGTACTGAAGGCTTAATGTTCCCTCCCTGAAACCTGTAACAGAATAATCAGGTTTACCAAGTTGGCAATTAATATTTATGTTGTGTAACTATTACAGCTAGATGAAGTTTACATCTGAGATGGAAAGATAACCACGTACAAAAAGACTGAATTAAAAGCATGATCTCAAAGGGAACATATGACACAGTATTTTCCAAAGTTATAAAGCAGCTTCCCTAACCTGATGTTCTCTGCTGTAGGTACATTGGGATACAATGCTCATAAATCTGTAGCCGAACTACGGTATAATGAATGTGTATAATGGGAGAATAGTCCACTACATCTGAAGAGAATTAATTGAGAAAAACTATTCCCCGGACATTGATAATGTTGACTCCAAAGGGTTAGAGAGTTGACCAATTCATGTTCCATTTTTGGCACATGTGCAGCGCAGTCACTGAAGGAGGAGGTGTGTCCACTTCAATGGTCTGAAAAGGAAAGAGAAGGTTTTGACCTTTGATGGCATTCAGGTGTGTAAATGTTGCCATTTAAAATGATTCAAGATAAATTCTACTCTGAGTCAGATAAAAACTGAAAGGTTTGAGGAAAATAAGAGATAAAATATGAGAGGAAAGCAGAAAATGAAAACGGGAAAAAGCATGTGATAGAAGAGGGAGAAGGAAGTGATAGCAGGGAGAGACTGACACAGAGATTGAGAGAGAGAGGGAGAGAGAGAAAAGGTGGAAGGCAGGCAAAGAAAAAAGGAAAGCTATATAGGTAACATTGACAAGGTTAGTTCATCATGGATATTGGAGTTGAAACAGGCTTGTTGATCGTATATGTTCTCTACAAATTATTACCATAACTTGGAATGACATCTGCAGTTGTTTACACATTGGATCCTTTCCTAGGTATCCTATAAATGCACATAGATAGTTGAATCATATTTTAGATCCTCTCCAGATATGAAGACGAATATCAGTCATATTGCGAATCACAACCAAACCAGATACGAATGATCAGATGTGATCATCATCTCTATATCCTCTTTTTTGCCACAGGTATGTACACTGGGAAGCTGAGCCATGACTACTCACCTTTGTGGTCTGCACAGAAATGTATCAATGTCCTGGAAATGTGTCATTGCGGAAACAGCCATTGAGCATTGCTCATTCCATGAGGGATACTTCAGTTCTGCTGTATAAAAAAATGTTTACAAGTGGGTCTTTATGCATTTCCAATGGGCATCACAAAAGAGTCCTGGAACAGCCTTAACTGAGGATCAGACCTCAATAGTAGTGCCAATTTAACAGGAATAGGTACCGTTTTATTTCCCCCTTTTATTCAAAATTCATTAGGGATATTTGGTTGTTGTTGATTCATATTGATGGTACCCAACAATGTTCTTTTACAGGAAAGAAAGAATGCTTAATCCATGCTGTTATTGCCTTAGAGATTGCATATCATTCTTTTTTCTGTATCAAATATATTCTATTTGAACATAACTATTATTTTCTCTGTTCTGCTATATAATGCAAATAAATAAAAATCCAAAGATGACAACTTCAAGTCACAGACTATTGTACTCAGCCATTCATTTAGATATCTGGTGTTACAGATTGCATATTTAAAAATCACTTTTGATCACCTCAAAATTCATTTTTTTAAAAAAATAATTATAACATGATTATTCTCATTAAACATGAATTCTCATTAAAGTTCTAAATATAAGGTAAATTAAATATTACATCATTTCTCTTTATGCATGCACACAAATTATTGACGGTATTAGTATACAGAGTTTGCTCACTTATCAGTATGTTCTCAAAAATCAACACAAAATCATGTGTTCAGCAAAGAGAGCATTTAGGACCTCTAAAACAGATTGCCCACTTGACAAGTTCTCAGGATAAGCACTTCCTGAAACCTATGATGTTCCGAGTTTATAAACCTACCATGGAATAGGCAACTGCCTAGTTGTGATGAACTAAAATAAAAAATGGGGGAAAAAAACCCTCCAAAAATAAGATCACACTCAAGTACAGAATTAGATGTGTTATTGTCAATAGATGCTCTGTATAGAAGTTAGGTGGCTGATTGGAATGTAGACGCTTTATGATTCTGGCCTTGAACCATTGCTACAATCACTGAAAACAAAAACAAATGGTCAGTCCCTAGCTTGTGGCAAGCATCCACATGTTTTAGCATCCAGGCATCCTTGAGTAATCATGGAAAAACACCGTCTGTCTACCAATGTGTGATGAAATCTGGATATCGTAAACAGCTCACCATTGCATGAAGTGAAAGTCAGTGTGCAGTTTTTTTAAGTAACAATATAGCATCTGAATAATTACGTCATTTGGGTTGCAACAATATGACAACAAATGAATGAAAAAATACAATTCAAGATTTTATGGGGGCTGAAAAGGAGCAGGCTACTCATAGATGCTATTTATACTTTTCCCCCTAAAAGACAGTAATTAGAATATATCTAATTTTCAAAACAGCTGAATGAAATAAATTTTGGGAAGTGCTACATAAAATCTGAGGTATTTGCTACTCTGTGCCATCTTGAATTATTTCTAACTTAGTGCCTTTCAAATGTATTGGCATTAGCGTATTCAAGTTAGCCATACCCTGACAATTTATCTAAAAGTCTCATTTATCTAAATGATACCAACTAATCTAGAGCCCAATCCAGATAAGTAAGCAATACAGCATTAATCCACATGGTACAACTTCATTCATCTGATGTCCTTTGTTGCATTATATCGTAAAACATTTGCTGTAAAAGTAAATGCAAGGTTTGTTTGCAAAACTAATATTTTTCTAGACCTTGATTTTGGATAGTTTCTATCCATGTGTTTGCACAACAGCACAAATGCAACATACATATTGTAGAGGAGAAGACAATTTGTGGGTCTCTGGATTTTGTTTAATAACTCTCAGAAGCCACTATCTGCCTGGCCAATAGTGCAGCAGCACATAAATGATCACACCTGTTATGCTTCTTCTTTAAAATAAATGTGGATCCATATTTGTGCAACTGGAAGCAGCTTTTTAATGTTTTTTCTCATCACTATCATTGACGAAGTGACCAAGTGTGCCAGGAGATCACAGAACGGGCAAAACCAAATATTTGCTCTTTTGGATTGTAGGGCTTTTAAAAGACAAATGCTATGTTAAGGCAGGATTGCCTTTTAAAATGGGAAGGGAGGAAATAGGAGGGAGGCTACATTGTTTTAATTATAAAACGGAAGATGCTTCTGAGAAATCTCCAAACTGCCACAAAAATATGTTTGGCTCTGTTAATTCTATTAATGCCACCCACCCCCAAACTATTAGCTCTCGTTTATCCAGCTCTGCTCTATAGGATGTTCCAGAGGCCCTAAACCTTGCAAATGCTCATAATGAGGAAGTTGTGCTTGGTATTTCTTTCTTTTTTTTTTTTTTTTACATTTATACATTTACATTTACATTTACATCTTCTTAGCACCACCCAGTGATACACAATCTGTGAAGGACACCTGTTTCATTCAGAGCCAAAAAACAACAACAACAATTGTAATATTCAACATTTCAAGAGTTAGCATGATTAAGCAATATTACCTGGACCTGCACCAAAGCAATTTGGAGGCATTTAGTCAGAACACCCATTTACAAATGATCGATCTTGCTGGGAAGTGTAATTATACAGTCCTATAGCTGATGAAGATTTGTCAGACCATCGTGCTATTTCTTTTAAGAGTAAGCAATGTCATGCAAAGCATAGAAAAATATGCAAAGCATAGAAAAAGAATATTAAATCCGATTTAAACTTAAACTTAAATATAATTCACTATATCTCTGCCTGCCTTTCTATCTTCACAAGCAATCCTTGTTTCCATGTCAGAATATAGATTCACACATTGCCTTTTGGTTTTAAAATTCTCTTACCTCTTGGCAAATAAATTCCAGCCATCTACAATTGCCCTGGTCATCTTCCTTCTCTCAACCCATTTACTCTTAATATATATTTGTTTTGCAAATCAGATCTCTTTCATTCTCTTAGGTTTTCATAGGATTTTGGAGTTCAGTTCGCATTCATTCTTCACCCATTCATAATTCATTCTTTTCTTATTTGTCCCCACTGCAATCAACTTACCTTTTATATTCCCCAACTTTCAGTTCCATGTAACAAAGTGGGCAAAAATCTGTTGTTATACACAACTACTTCCTCTTCCTTCAGTGAACATTTCTGTTAGTAGATCACATAATGTCAATTACTACATTATCCTTTTCTTCCCCTTTAATAAACATTCTATTAAGGTACATCTTCATCTTCAGTGTATTATATTAATATTTGTATCTATACTCCTTATCTATAGCTCAGGGTTCAACTGTGTTTTTGCACTGATGATGTTACCTACTTGGGTAATATAAGCAAACAACCAAGATCAGAAAGCACCAAGAACTCCACAAAATCTGTCTTAATTTCATTTCAAATCTCATCTCAACGAAAGGGCAAAATCTCTTATTATCTTTATTACAGACCTAAGTCCTTATAATTTTACACAACCCATTTCAAATGCTTGACACGTACTCATCACTCTAAGGGGTGAAACATATGTAAGCCTAATTTTACTGATTGGCTTTATATAAGGGATAATTTCAGACTTATATAAGGGATAATTTCAGACTTCTTTACTAGTGTTGGAATTTAAACACATCCTGGAAAAAGTCTGAGTTTGACTAATATTTTTCTTGATAACTTTATGTCCCAGAGGAGTTACCTTGCAATTCTCTTTTTCTCTTTTAACATTTTTTTGCATGCAGCTCATACTTCGATTATTTTTCATATCACCTTGAGCCAAACATTCAAATATATTTGAACCATGGAACAAACGTCATACAGTGAGAAATAAGGTTACATATTTCTAGGTCACTCTCTATACATTTCCAGAGATTTATAGTTAACCAGAGATTGCTGTGGTGACATTATCAGTAAGGAAGACAAGTTTTAGGTTGCTACAATAATAGCTGTACACTGAATCACCCTACCAACAGCCTTGTAGGCTGTGAACTTTGCTATGATACTCACTGCCCTCACACATTCAATTTGAGACTTGATAAAGATGGGCAGGTAGAACTTCTTTCAGGAATGTCCCTCGCCTGCTTTCTTTTCTCTGAGATGAGCATTTAAACCATATCTGCACTGATGCTTCTAAATATAGCATTAGCAATGATGGAAAAGCACCCACAATCTCTGCTGCCCACCAGACACAAGGGTTCCTCTCTTTCTCAGCACATTGCTTTAAGGTAGTATTGTTCCAACTTGGCAATTTTAAGATACGTGGACTTCAAGTCCCAGAATTCTCCAACCATCATTAAAGATGCCAAAATGGGAAAATGCCTTTAAAGGCTTAGTTTCTCCTCCTCATTTTCCTTTTCCACTTCTCATCTCAAGGTAGAATGTTAACAACTATCCATTTCAGTGGGATTCTTCTTCCCAAGGTAGATGCAAGCTTTGAAAATTCTTTCCCCACCTTCCAAAGATAATCTCACTCCCTACTGTCTTTCTTCAAGTCTGATTTACGATGCATGAAAAATTGTAAATGATGACGTTGACTTATGTCCTTCAGCTGCAATACTACACTCAGTAATGCTGATGAGGCCACAAGAGAATTCACACAACTGCGCAAATTACTGTGGCTTTGAGATAAAATGTAACTTATTTTAACAACAATGGTTCATTGCCTTCACTGATTAACAGTGAAGGACATTATTATTCTCTTATAAATAGACCATTCAAAGAAAAGGCAGTATTGCTATGAAGTATTAGCAATATTACCATTAATCTGGTCAGGATAGAAAGTTTGTGTTAAAACCACTAAAAATTTTTTAACCTTAGTTAATCATATGCTTTCATCCCTGATTTCTATTTTTGTTTCTTTTTGCTTCTGGTTTGCTTAATTTTCATCTTGAAAGCGTTTAATAGAATTAAATACTTTTAATTTATTGATTTTCTTCTAGCTCACCTTTCCCAAGTATACTGTCCTATGGATGGTGGGAGTGGTGTGTCATTTGCACCCTTTGCCATTCCCAGTAACATCAGCTTCTAAAACATTGCTTTCAAAAATATTGCATGTCCTTGAGTAGAGGGAAGTAGCCAAAGACCAGGTTGACAGGGAGAAGGGGAAGTAAGTAAGGTCTGTGCAAAGCTCTAGTTGATCAGAAACACCAGCTGAGACTGAGCAGTTTGCCAGATCACAATCTGTAGGAAGAGCAGAATAATTAATCAAGTACTGCAAGCTTCTTCTATATAGTGTGCAGCACAGCTCTGGTTCTGAGAAGGGAAGTTATTTTTTAAAGACCATGCTCTTTGAAATTAAACCTGCTTACTCATGAAACTTACAAGTCCCTTCTTTGCTAGACAGAGCTTCCCAAACACTGATAAATGCTTTATTGTTCTTTTGTCATTGTGAAGCTCAATTGTGCAAGCAGGCAAAGAAAAGGAGGGCATGGGGGAAGGAGGAGTCATTCAGCCCTCAGCCTTGTGAGAAGAATCGTGGACCACATCATGTGATATCAATTCCCAGGCTGACATCATGCCCTTTCCATTTGTGGGAAGCTGTGACTCTCCAGCTCTAAACTGGTCTAGCCAGTCTGGGAAGAAAAAGATCAGCTGTGAGGCCCTGTTTCCCTTCCTTCCACCAACACCTCCCCTTCAGCCTCCTCCTGAGACTGCATTGTGCACCTGAAGCATCACATGTGGTTTTGCCTTCGACGGAGGTACATCGGGTGTGTGAAATTTGGCTCCTAAACAAGTTTCGCCACATGTCGACAAGCTAGTCTTCTGGTTCCCATGAGATAATCCTGGGCGGGGCAGGCAATCACTCAGAATCGAAATATAATGAAAATGAACAGCTTCCCAGGGGTTACTGTAAAGCTCCCTCACCTGATTTTCTCAAGGAGAGAGCCAGACTGAATGAAACTGCTGGAAGCATCCCAGCAAGCACGAGATTATTATACCAACAGGACCTCTCCATTTGACAGAAGTTGACCCAAATTATAGTTGTATCTTACTTCAACAGTGGTGTTAGGATCATGCTTTTCACCAGACCTGAAGAACATCATGGTGGCTTTGGGGCGAGGGGGCTGGAGCAACCAGAGGCTTCACATTTTAAGTGCAACTCCACCAAAAAAAATCCATCAAGTTATAATTTTAGGGGGAAATTATTACATGATGGGGGAGTCATCATATTAGCTATATTTAATCAATATACTTTAATCAAATATAGGAAAGATACATCAAAAGTAAGGAGTGTACCTCTGAACTCATTTCTCAAAGAGCATTCGTGGCCCTTGGCCTGGAAACAGTTCCATCACTGTGAATTAAGGGATGCAATGCAAGATGTGAAGGCATTTTATAATTTATTTCTTTCAACAACTCAAACCCCAATATTTCATTGGAAAAAACTACTATAATAGGGTAAGGCCTGCCCAAATCCACTAACTTATGTTAGAAAGGCCATCCTTCATTTTAGAAGAACACAGGGATCATGTCCTTGAATCCTCTGTCAATAGCCTTGGCTGTGTCTTCATTTTAGGCTCATTCAAAAGTTTTCTACTTTAAGCCTTAAGTGCCTTTGGAATACTAGAGTTATCTTCTGCATCTCGCCGAGGAGCCTGTCTCGTTCCTGTTTTAATGCTATTAAGTACCGTCAGACTGAATGGTACAAAGGACAGGATCTTTCCTTGGTGGCCCTCCGTCTTCTTAACACCTCCCTTAAATAAGTGCATATGACTTCTTTGTGTATGGCTTTTAAGCAGTTTTTGATCCTTGACTTTTCTAATGTACATTTTGAAATTTTAATAATTTTAATTGGTTAAATGGTTGTTTTCTATTATACATTTTAAACACCCTTGGAAAAAAACTGGAAAAAACTGGACACACTTTTGTGAAAAAGAGTTGTATTATACTGAAAAGTCCAAATTAATAAGCAATCCTGGAATAATTATGATAATTATCATTGCTACACATTCCACTAGCATCCACAGCAAATATACAATCTTATCAGAATGCTACCCTTAAATCTGTACCCTTATATCTGACACAAGTACACAACTTAATTCCTAGTCATAACTCGCCTTAGTTCTGCAGACTCTTTTTCTAAAACTATTGAAGACTGAGAGTCTTACATATTCTGCTGGGAAGTATAATTTACCAAGCTTCTCTGCAGTTTTCTTAGAATCTGCTTTTGATCCCTTCTCATACTTCCAAACAGGGGTGTTTGATTGAAACTACCTGTTTTTCATGTGCATCACAGGTGGAGATGCATTCACACCATTGAGGCAGTTTTCTGGACTTGTTTTTACTATACCCTCTGGGAACCCATGCTGCCAACTCTTTGAAGGCTCATATCTCCTCTTTGCTTGTTTTCTACACACACACACACACACGTATGTATACCAATGGCAAATTCAACTATGCATATACCTACTCCACTGCACAGACTGAGCAACAATGTGGTTAAGTGTGGGGTTAGCATGTTTGCATAACTGCAGATTGGCTGTTCAACATATCTCAGCCAGAAAAACAAGAGCTCATCATTTATAAATGAGAAAGCAAGGGGAAGGGGGTGAGGAAGAACTGACCATTCAGTTGAATTAAAAGCTTAGTTGCAGATTAGTTGCCTGACTTTCTTTCAATGTTAGGTTACTTGTGTAGGTTAACCTTATCTGGCATTTAGATAATTATAACCCTCAGCTTTGAGAGCAAGAGAAGAAAGAATCTCAAGGCAGGAAGAATGTCTGTGCCAAGTGAATACAGACCCTGCGCTTCACGATCGAACACCATTTGGGTGTTCGATCATTTCGCTTAACCATAGAAAATGTGTGAGAGAAATAAGAGATGGGGCAATATCTGAGGAGACATCTCCATAACTGTGGGACAAGCTCAAACTGAAAGGCACAGGCACTCCTCCCTTTGTTCTTTCATATCTTCTGAAAACCCATCTGGGGGAAGAATTGTATATGAGTCTGGGTCCCACACTTCACAAGGCTGCAGGGACATGTTGCAATTGATGGCTGTAGAAATATAAGCCTAAAATGGTTACAAAGGGCTGTTGGAACCGTGCTTCCCTCTTTCCTTCCAGTGAGTCAATACAGTGCCTCAGGCAGTTCACTGACGCGTCACACACCTTCTTAGATCATCCCTTTCATGGGAATAAACTCATGAGAGAGGAAGAGAGAAAGAGTCGGTGAGACTCTCCCAAGACTTCAGTCACTGTCAGCACTCACAATGCAGATTTTCATCAGATAATCCCAAAGCCTTTAATAACCACAAGGGATCTTATACATAAAAACCTTCCTGAGCTGTGCCAGGAAATGCAGTCAACTAAGGGACAAAAATTTCAACCTTATGCAAGTTTATTAACTGCTTTCAGAGAGAGAGAGAGAGAGGGAGTTCTAATGATATTTACCAAAGTATTTGAAACACTAATTGAAATTTAATTATATTTTGATTAGAAGTTTCTTGCTCTGCAATAGAGGACTCCATTATACTCCATACTCCATTATACTCCATACAGATTAATTAATCATTAGGAGGAAGATAAGGTTTCTGAATTTAACCTTAGGATGCATTCACATATTCACAGTGTAATTTTGGAAAAATAAATTGTTTGCAGTTCTCGCAGATACATAACATCATCCTATACTGCTTCTGTCCCAAAGAGCAATATTGCAAGTGGAATCTAGGATTGGCACACCAAGCATCATGGTGCAATTTATTAGCAGTCTACAAGAAAAGATATTTAATTTTTCATATGCTCCTTTTATCTGACCCCAAATTTGCACCACACTGAAGGTGTAAATGTAGCTTATTATGTACCTCCCATACCTTCATTTCTTGCATCCCTTTTTGGTGTGTTTTTAAATAGTAAATTCCTCTCATGACAAAAGCTACCCCAACACTATCAACCACAAATGGGCAAGTCCTGGATTTTATGAAACATTTAGAGACCTTTCCCAATACTCTAATGGGTTTAGAGTATTTTTGTAGACCTGTTTGTGGTCTGCAAAATTGACACTCAGGTGAGTAATCTCTGGGGAGAAGGAAAATGTCTCCAGTTTGGGTAGATTAAAAAAATGTGAGAAAATGTATTTAGATTCTGTTAATGCTTAATGTTTATTCAGAAAAGGAGCAACGGTCTAGGAAGACAAGCCTGACTGCCAAACCCTGGTTAAAGCTGAGCCTAGGAATGTCTTATGACTGCAAGAAATGTGGTGAGTATAATAATGTGCTTATTATATCAAAATGAAGGGGGTTATAAACATTGATCTTAAGTCAAGAAAATATCCTAAGTCAAAGTAATCTGATGATTGAAGGCATTACTAGACAATTACCATTTTCAACCCCACTTTATAGACAGACCAAGAAGTCAGCTCTGTGACTAAACAACTTGTACTAAACTCTGTACTAAAACAACTTTTATTAGCTATATAATAATAACAGAATCTTGCAAGTCTGATTGTCATGTCCCCTCTACTTATAGCTGAGTGAATAAGAGAGATCTCTGTCTGATCTATTTCCAAGTTTTATCTGGATATTTTGGATTTAACATGTTTTACACTGGTCATCTTGGCAACATCCATCAGAGTCATCTTCCTTACTCTCTGCAACCCCTGAATTTTTCAAAACCAGATTGAAACCAGTTCACAGTCACCTTCACTTCTGCTGACTTTGAAACACTAAGAATAAGGAACTTCTGTGGAGGTTGGGAGAAAGAAGCCAGGAGGTTGGGCGAGGCAGGAGTTCCATCATTAGGAGGAGGAACAACCCACATATTCTGCAGCTCTTCAAGGGAAAAGAGCAGATTTGCTGTGGTTCCAGATACACTGCAGCCAGATCAGCAATAAATGGTCTCAGCTTCTGGACATAGTCAACGGAGATTGGACAAGCCCAGACCTGATTCTGAAGTGGGACAAAGATCTTACGTGGCAGTGCTCTAACCTTATAAGGTTAAGAGGAATGATTCTCTAGATGAAAACCATTCCATTAGTTGGCATAAGTCAATTGACATAGATGGCGCTTTGGTTATTTCCATGAATAGGAATTGTAATAAATTACATGATAAAATAGGGTGAGTCCCTTTCCCCACTTGTATTTAAGTATGACACAATCATAACCTGACAATTCCCCTTGACCTTAGGGTATTACCCTCACCTTGTCCTCAAGCCATGTTGGTGACAGCTTTAAGTAGTACTGATACAAAGCAGAATAAGGGGATACCCTTATTCCCATTCCATCCCATGGATAGTCTTCAAACATATAAAACTCTTCTTTGTCTGCCATGTTCTGGTAGCCAGAGGACAATGTCATCCCACAAGACCTTCAAGCTCAAACATTTCCTCACTAAGAAGCAGAAGCAGAAGCATCCCATTCCACAGTAGATTCGTATGAAAATTGGCAATAAGATCAGGTACAATTCTAAAAGGAGGCACTGGAGAAGGACCAAGATGGCCCTATGAAGAGAAGCAGCTACAACCCTCACCATATCTATCTGGCAGCAAGTTTTTGTGCCCCAAAATGGCTCCCTTCTAAACAGGGCCCTATTTTCAAGACTGAATCTCTTCAAATATTATATACTTTCTTTCCTGCCTTTAAATTTTTTATTTCCACAAAGAGTTTCCAAATGTATAAACTCTGTAGTGCTTCAGTCCCAATTATTTTAAAGGCAAAGATGTGTGATCAATACTGGGTATGATCACATGCATTTTGTGAGAATGAGAAAACAAAGATATGTATCATTATTGACCTATATCTTTACCTTTAAATGCAGCAGCCTTGTTTTTCCTTATTCAGTGTCCAGAAAATAATGGTTGTTGACTTTTTATTGTGTATTTGCTAACTTCCTTATTTTATTTACTTCTGTTCACCACTGTTCTTCTTAGACTAAGAGAACTGGTTGAGCAGAGCTAGTCAATTTTGGTTGTCCTACACTACAGGGCATAGCTAATTGTACAATGGTGGCCTGGTCTACCTACCTCCTCCCCAATGCTAATTAAATGTAATGTGATTTAATTTTCCAGTTCTGAGGCTACCCAACTTCATGATTATTCTGGGAGCCCACAATGAAATAAAATCAAAAAATAACATATATCAAGCAAAAGAAGAGATGGCTGATTGGAAGACCATCTCATAGTATCCACCCCAACCCAAGCCCTGCGGAATGTCTCTGGTATTGTGGGGAGGGAGCAAACAAACAAAGCACTTGGTGCGGTCAAGACTGAGTTTCAGTCTGTTCTTCCCCATCCAGGCCCACGTGGACTCCAGGCAGTGAGTCAGGACCTCAATAGCATTGGTCAGCCACAAGTCAGGATGTATAACTGGATATTATTAGCATGCAGGTAGTCTTCACTTAATGCCTACTTGTTCAGCAACATTCAACGACAGCACTGAATGAGGAGACTTACGACCGGTGCTGGGAGTTGCAACTGTTGCAGTGTCCCGGCGGTCACATGATTATAATTCTAGCACTTGGCATCTGGCTTCACAATTATGATGGTTGTAGCATTCCGTAGTCATGTGATCGCCTTTTGCGGCCTTCGCTGTCAACTTCCAACAAGCAAAGTCAATGAGGAAATTGATAGGTGGTCACAAATGGTGATCATGTGACATTTTGCACAGAATTCACTTAATGACTGCAACCGGAACTGCCATGCTTGACATTGTCAATCTGCATGCTCCTGTGACATCATCACTTACCAAGGAGTTGTGGGGTCCCAATTATCATCCCATGTGAGGGCTACCTATATGGAACTTACCCAGCAGTTTCAGATAGTTGTTAAACAAAAGAGGAGGGAGAGTCAAGACCTCCAGCACACCATAAATCCTGTCAACATGGATTGAAACTGGCTATTGAGAAAGGAGGAAAGCTGGCGTAAATAGTATCTCCCTTTTCCAGTCCTTGAAGCTGGCTAAAAAAGAATACCATAGATAATGGTACTGAATGTTTCTGAGAGGTCAAGGAGTCTCAGGATGAATACACCACCCTCACTCTGGCTCTGCCACAGACCACGGGCAACCAGTGCTGCCTCCATACTGAACCCCAGGCTGAAGCCTGATTAGAATGAATCTAGATAATTTCTGCCTAGCCCCATTTTTCTTGATTTTATATTATGTTAATTCAAGAGATGTCCGTATAGGTTATGGAAGGAGAGGTAGGCAAACCAGCTTTAAAACAAGCAGGGCAGAGCTCCAAAGTCAGATCTTTCTCTTTCCTCTTCAGAGCCACGATGGGTTATGAAGTCAGTAGAACATAACTTCAGTTATGGCAACAAAACTAGAGCAGAAAATCAATAACCTTTTCTGGGATGATTGACACACTCACAAATCAGAACATTACCAGAAGAGTGACTCAGAAGAGATACTACAGAGGCAAGATGGATACCAGCAGTGGACATAATGACCGCAATGACGATTCATGTGTCATGACATCATTGTGCAAATAGTGGTGGATAAACATATCTACCGGACAATAAAGTTTATGCTAACTTTGCTTTCTGCAAACTCAAGAATGAATAGCAGGGTAACTCAGTTACGGAAAAAGACCCTGGGAGTGACTACGGGAAAGATGTTTTCTTTTTTTTTTAATTATTTGGTCAGATCAAGGGAGATGAGGACTTTGAACAAAGGTATTGCAAAATCTTCTGTTTTACCTTTCAGCTTGAAGGTTTAATAGTCTTTAACCACTCATTGTTTAGCCTTAACACTGAGGCTGTCCCTGAGTGAATCATCCGTTCTTGGAAACTCTCCAAGACTTGTGTCGCCACTGGTTTCTAATCGAGCAGAACTAAAACTATTTGCCCCAAACAAAAAATGAATAAGGGGGAAAATTTCTCTCACAAAAGCACAATGGCTTCAAACCACTGAAAATAAATTGAATGGGTTAGGATCCTCCCTCCCTCCCTCCCTCCCTCCCTCCCTTCCTTCCTTCCTTCCTTCCTTCCTTCTTTCCTTCCTTCCTTCCTTCCTTCCTTC
>JANHFL010004719.1:4553-25314 GCA_032468155.1 Oxyrhabdium leporinum
CTAAGTCTCAAATTTTTTTTTAAAAAAAATATTTAGACCGAGCGTACAACAATTACAACAACTGTGGGATGTTTGAAAAGGGGATTCTTTCCTGAAAAACATACTAGAACAGTTTTTTCAAGCTCAGCGAATTCCCAGTCAACATGGGAAGCATCTGGATATTTTCTGAGACAGACTGAAAGTCTAGAAAACTTCTGTTATCCTATTGATCTGCCAAATTTTCTTCTTTTAAGGATCTGTAGGAAAATTCTAATGTATAAACACATGGCAGTAAATTGAAATTTTATTTGACAGATAGGGTCTTATTCCCTTCGTTTGTGCCAGCAAATATATTTTCCACATCCCCTAAAGTCAGATTATTCAAGAGAGAGATGAATTACATGATACTACAATGAAAACCCTGTCTGTACATATGGTAACAATGTTGTGCATTATTTTATCTGAGTCTAAATGCATAACCTTCAGGCAACAACACATTTGAGGTTAGCAAAAGACAGAATGAGGACAACTTTAAACTCCTCACACTTTCATTTTTTGTAAGCTTATGGAAATGCTGAATGCTTTCTGAATTTGTATATACACTTTATCTGTGAGGCAATACAAACAGGATGAAGTTGTATATACTTCCAATTAAACGAGACAAAATGACAAGGTTGGATTAGCAAATCTATTTTGGACCTTAGGTATCTATTTCTAACCACCAGGATACCAAAATGATCTGTGTGCAAGTTTCCTCAAAAGAGAAAAATTCTGCAGTTGTTACTAATCCCTTTTGCTTGTAATTGGGTAGTGTTCATAAAGCTACACTTTATGTTATAGTGGGGAGGATTTATGATTTAGCAGATATACTCTCAGATATAAGTATTATTTATGCATTCTCCTTGTCTTTATAATTGGTTTTGACAAGCAAGTCAGACAGTCTTGACTTCCATTCAGAATCCTTTCATGTTTCTTCTAACCAATTTTTTTTCATCAGATAAAATCAGAAAGGAAAAAAATCAAATAGCTATGCGGTGCCCTTTGATTTATAACATAGCCTTCTTCCTGAAAACACTCAAAAATTTCAGTCTTTTTTCTAATTCTTCTCAGGTGCTTTACTGCAACCTCTGTATTCTGCACCTGCAACGTAGTAATAAAAATAGTAATTTCTAGTTCCTCATATAATAAAAACATCATAGAGTACAGTCACTGCCTAAACATATTGTAAATGATAGAAATTATTGTTTAAAGTATATTTCTGAAGGATACCACTGTTAAATTCAATGTGCCTTATATCACATTGATCACATTCATGGCACAATGTTACCCTGTGATTGACCTGCTGTCAGGGTTCCAAATATACCCATAGCAAGTAAACCTCTGAGGCAAATAAGTTCCTCAAAGAACAGCTTTATTGGATATATCATATTGGCACAGTTCTGGTGAAAACTGACTCTGAAGGTTCCCACGGTTTTTCACCTAATTAAAGGTAAAAGTTTTTCCCCTTTCCCCAAACAATCAGTCACATAGTCCAACCAAGGTGCTATCGGGTCGCCTGGTAACGTTGCTCCTCCTCTCTCTGGCCAGGTGTTAGAATGTCCTTGGTTCCCAGGGGAAAGTATTTTATTTTGGCTACAAAACCCCAGCTATCTATCCCCCCCATCCCTCAACTCCAGTGTGGCAACACTGAAGCATCAAAATGGCTGCGGTCAGGTCAGCTTCAGGGTTGACACCTGCATTTTAAATTGACACCTGAAAGAGAGATTGTTCTTTTGTTCTTTCTATTTACTCTCATGAGCTGTGAGATAATAGACCTCCAGCTCTAACCACAATTTGATAATTATTTCCCTCTTTTGTCTTAGCAAGCACCAAAACCTGCTAGATACTTAAGCCTCAATAATATGGAATCTTCTCTTGCAGATACCTAAACTTAGCAACTCAGGGGCAGAGTGGCTGAAAGGTTTAACATTTGTCTAGCAAAAGCAACCACTTTGTGAGCTGAATTCTGGAGATTGTTTTCACGTTTTGACAGATTGAGAAAGGACCCCGGCACTGTGCGTATATTCGTGAAGAAATTCTTAATACACTTTCTCAAAGTTTGTTGCCTTGTTGGCATCTGCCTTAGCATTCTTGTTCTTTGGTATTTGTCCTGTAAATTTCAAATTAAGGGTCAACACATAAATTAGCCTCAACAAATGCAAATTCAATTTCTTTATTTGTCTTTTCTTTTTAGATACCAGTAGGGACCAAATCTACATGCTAAATTTTGGTTCAATGAATAGCAAAGTGACTGCTTTTGGACTGATTGGAGGGTACCTGATATACTGTTATAATGCTTGGTTACCATTATACGAAACAAGTCCTGAGGTGGGAACTCAGAACATATGCCTGACCACCTGGGTTCTTGTAGTAAAACTTTCAGGTAATATATACAGCATTGCCTTTCAGTTTGATCTGCAGTCAAGTATGATATCTTCAAAGGGACCGTCTGCTGTAAAAAGCACGAAGGAGCTGAAGAATTTTGCCATGGAGGGATTCAACTGTGAATTGATTAAAATAAAAAGTGCATAAATTATATACAACATTTCAACAATATTCTAAACTACAGCTGGAAGGTATTCTTGAGAGAGATTTTCTCCTTTAAAAATATAGAACACCAGAAAATGTTCTGTGCAAAATGTTAGTATGAACTTGGTAAGGATATTATCTGCCATCTGCAGACATTGAATTATACTGATTTAGAGCCAAGTTAGATGTCAAAGAACTGGGATAATTTTCTCCATGAGCTTTTTGAATTATGACAACAGCCATAAAGAGAAATAGAGATGATAGATGAGAAGAGAAGAGAAGAGAAGAGAAGAGAAGAGAAGAGAAGAGAAGAGAAGAGAAGAGAAGAGAAGAGAGAAACTATTTCTGTACCTTGAGATACAGCTGACTTTCCAAACTTGACATATCTCAAAACTATTGCACCAATTCCCATAATGTCCAAAGTCATGCTGACTGGAGATTTTAAGGTCCTTCATCCCTGTATACTGTATTTGGATTATGAAGTGCAATATATTTGGAGGATATCATTTGAAAAGTCTAGGCTAGAACCTACACAAGGTTCAGGTTCAATATTATTTGTGTTTGTCATTATACAAACACAAACGATAGAATATAATAAAACCAGTGTCTTAGACTTTAAAAGGTCTGATTTTAACAAACTTAGAGTTTGGGAATGATTACCTGGATAAAAATTTTAAAGGGAAAACAATTCAAGAAACTTAGGAAATTCCAAAAAATACTTTATAAAAGCCAATTCCAGCTCAATATCACTGAAATAAGAAATCCAAGAAGAAAGCAGCATGGTTACACAAGGAACTATTTGATAAGCTGAAAGACTAAAAGGATAAGTACAAAAAAATGAAAAAATTAACTAAGGCAGAGTACTAACAAATAGTTAGAACTTGCAAATGTGAAGTCAGGAAAGCTAAGATTCAGAGTGGTAAGACTTGCAACAAATGTCAAAGATTATTTAAAATATATTTTTTTAAAGTTTATTTCAACATACAAAAAAACAAGGAAACAATCGGTCCACTAATGAGAAAAGATGGCAAGGAAGTAACAAGCAGTAGAAAGAAAGCAGAGCTATTTAATTCAACTTTGCATCTGTCTTAATGCAAAAAAATAATACAGCCTAACCTATCAAAAACATAACAATTTAAGACAGACTAGGAATACAAATTAAAATAAGCGAAAAAATGGTAAGAGACAATCTGTCTCGTCTAGATGAGTTCAAGTCAGTGGAACCTGATGGATGACATCCCAGAGTTTAAAAAAAAAAGAGGAAAAAATGGACCCAAGAAACTACAGACCAATCAGCCTAATATCAATACTTGGGAAGATCCTGGAAAAGATAATCAAGCAACAGATCTGTGAACAAGCAAAGTTATAACCAGAAGGCAACACAGGTTTGTCAAAAACAGATCATGCCAAACAAATTTTATTTCATTCTTTGACAAAGTGACTAAATCAGTGAACCATGCAGTGGACATAGTATATTTGGATTGTATTAAGGCATTTGACAGAGTCGACCACAGCCTACACTTCTTGGAAAATTAAAAATCACTGCCAGATGGTTTGTAAGAGACTGAGAAACTACCAAGCCAATGCTAGAACTGTAGATTAAAATAGCATTAACATAGATGATAATATAGGTGTAATATAAAATAGCATACGCTTGTTAATAAGTGTTAAGTAGAAAATAAGTTAGTTTATTTTTCTAAAAAAATAAAAGCTTCTGTGGGGAAACTGATGTTTGATGCTGGTTTGTACTGTTTCCAAAAGCACGCCCTCACACACCTTTACAGAAAATAAGCAATGAAACCAAAATAACCAATTCAATCTGACACATTTTGTATCTACGTCAGAGAGCTTTGCCTGAGGCTTACCATGATAAATGTTGGATTTTTTAAAAAAGAAATAGTCACTCCAGTTAATCCAAGATGGAATTTAAAGATTTCTTCTTTTCTTCTCCTTTAAAAAAACGAACAAACCAACCCCCAAAACCCTGTTAATTGTTTTGTGTACTGATGGGATATGAATATTTTCAATTGCAGAAAACTATTTCCAGAATGAGGGTCAGAGAATTAATATCAACTAAGTGTATAAGACATTACAGCTGTCAATAATTTACATAAAGGTGATGATCCAAACATCTTATTTAGGCAGTAACTGGGGGAAGGATGTCAATGTTATGAATTAAAACAAAAATATGAGATATTCAAGTAATTAATTAGACAGACAAGATGCTTTCTCGGAATGCACAACTGCATTTTTACATAGGGGAGGTTGATGAAATAATAAAACTGGAGGCAGAGTTGTTAGGCTGGTAAGTGTAATACAATTTCCCATCCAGAATCATTTGATATGTCAAGCACTAGACACATTGCATTAACCTTCATTCATAAGTCATTAGCCCTCACAGAATTATATTTATAAAAGCATTATCCAGTCATTCACATGCTTTCCTGATATATGGAATCATTTACCTTATTTTTCTTTTCAGGCTGAAATAGCTTAAATATAATTTACTTTAAAGTATCAAGCTGTCTATAAGATGCAAGGGAAATAACAGAATCACAAAGTGGAAATCATCTAGGTATCTCTTTCACAACCTTTTCCTTACTGGACTCCAATCATTTTTCAAAGCAAATAATTGTTGTTTATTTGATACATTTGGTTGCATGCATCTGATATTTCATAGCACAATCCCAATAACATAAGAACTATGCTGAGTTTTGCTCTCATACTGTAAATGTAAATATACCTTTAATTTAACTAAGCATTATTAGGAAGAAGAATTGGTTGTGAATGATATAATATAGATTCCAACTGAAACGAGTAAGCTAAAATGTCAGTTGAGAACTATTTTTTTTTTAAATGGAAATGCATTTCTATGGCAGGGAAAGATATATTTGTGATTGTGGTGGAATAGCAAACATGAATTAAACCTTTGGCTGCTTTTCTATAAGAAAAAACCCCCCAGTATAAGGTATAGTTAGATTAAGTACAGAGGTTTTGGAAAGAGGCCATTCTTATTTCTTTAGAGTTGATCTCCTTCTCCTTGTCTTTAGCTGCATTCTAATCCCCAATGAAATACATATATTCCTAACTTGAAAAGATAGAGTGGTAGAAATTGTGGTAAAAACTTTTCCTACAAGTACATTTAGATATAACTGACCTTCATTCAGTGGCTTATTGGATGATTTATTTTAAAACATGAAAGGAAGTAAAACCTTCTTTGTTCTTCTGGGCCTTTCAGCAGTATCTGATAACATCCTTCTGAGGTACTTGAATCAACATATGGTAGTGGTTCCAACCTTATTTGGCTGAGCAGTATCGGCCTGTGAATTGGCCCCAATCTAATTCAAACTGCTGGTTCAATTCATAATATTGCTCTTAGGGATTAGCCTTGTGTCCTGTTTTTAATGGCACAAAGATAATTTACTAACCATTTTCAAGGGATGTGTCCTCCTGATGTTGCTTCAGTCTCATAGACACCTTACTGGTTGCAGATGTTTCAGTTTAAAAATGGTGTCTTTCTCCACCTTCTGATTCTGTCACAAAAGTTACTCTGTGGACAATGTAAGCAACTTAGTGATGATCCTAGGCACGCAGCAGGGTCAGGAAAAGAAATCTGCTCTTCTTCAGTTGATCAAAGAAGCCTGACACTGGATTTGTTCCTTCTCCATCTGGTCACCAGATACATGGAATAAATCTCATTTTTTTTGGGCAGGAAGTGATGGTCAAAGTGCTCCATTTTCCTGAGATGCCAATAGCCCTATTTTTTTTTTTTAAAAGTGACCGTTTAAATCACTTTTTTTAAACACCTCACACACACTCACACTCACACCCAAACACATACACATGGACAATTTTATTACCTTTTTTTTTTACAATCACAAACAGGGTTTTTTTTAAAAAAAAAAAATCTAAAACCTCTGAATACTGCTCAGAAAGGTTATATACAAAATCTTAATGAAACAAACTAAACTAAGATAGACAAAAAAGGAAAAAAAAGAGCACCTGAATTATTCTATGGTATTCCAATACATATATAACAACTGCACCTATATAAAGTTTATTGCTTTTTAAATTTTGGGTTTCAACTTTGATCACACAGAGTCATATGGTCTGACTTTTCCTTTTTGCCAATAAATTGCCAATTAAAAGGCACAGAGTTGACCAATTTCACCGAAGCAACCTATAATATCTTCTAAGACACTCCAATCTTGAATTAAGGGCACAAGATGGACCCCTGGAGTAAAATACTAAAGACTTGCTGCCAGGGTTGGCTGGCTTTGTTTGGCAGTTAATGCTAGAAACTCATCCAGTGATTATTATTTTTTGGCTGATAAGCCATTCTGTAAAAGGAGGTGATATGCGATATTTCTCCAGATGCCTTCTTTGTGAATGTCTAGCTTTAAATCATTTATTAAGCAGCTTACCTTTCTTCCATTTAATAATTAGAAAGGGGGGCATTTAAAAAGTTCCTTGTCAGTTCTCCTCAACTTCACCGTTTAACTTTAGCATCACAATCTTCTTAGCTGGAATGTTGCAGCTCTAATATTTTTTTCCACATTCCATCTTGCTTTTTTTGTTTGTTTGTTTGTTTGGTGATGAAAAAATAATTTTTCAATCAAAGAAAAGAAAAGAAGCAAAGAAGGAAATATATATGGGGTGTGGGCTGGGGGTAAAAAGGGACATGAAAAAACTTTCTGTATTTTTGTTCAGCAGTAAAGAGCTTGGTAAAACAAAGATCAAAACAGACAATGGATGATATTACAGAACCTACATCTTTGCTGGTTGATGCTTCCTGATTAGACTTCAGTTCATGACTAACAAAAGTTACCTCTTAACTGAAGCTGGTGTAAAGCTGGAAGTGTAGGCCTAGCTTTAGTATTCTATTGCAGACGTGTGAACTGAACAGAACCTGCTCTGGCATTCACCAGCTGGGGAAATTTGAGGGCTGATGCCACAAACACTGTGAATTCTATGTCATGGAAATATTCATCTATCTTCCAAGAAATGGAAAGAGTCATATTTCCATACTAAAGGAATAAACATACAAACAATCTAAATTGAAGTTATAATCTGAAATATCCAATTTAGATGTTGGATGGTGAGGAAACCTCAATACCTCTGAGAGCTACCTCTTCTCAGTCCAGCCACAGAACCTGCTGCGACTGAGTTAAAGTGATTCAGAAGGCTTATTAGAATTTGTTTAACTTTGAAAACTGTAGGTGGAAAAAAGGAAGAAAGGAGATGGGGGTTGGGGGTTGGGGGAAGAAAAGCCAAAAGAAAAATAGATTGAAGCAACATTTCAAGATAATGATTTTTTTGAAAAAATTATTGGCTAGGTGTGTCGTAGCATCTCTTGTCCATGTAGCCTGCTTACAACAGGCCATATCTTGATTATTTATGCATATGATAGACTGACACTAAATTGAAATCCAGTGGTTATTTGATGTCTTCAACCTGAGGGACAGACTCCACTGTGCTCCAATTAAAACATAAAAGGACAAAAATGTACACTCTGCCAGAGATGGCCACAAAGCAAACAATAAATTTAATAAAACTAATGTAAAAATGAAGTACATGTCTGCAAGGCATTGTTTTCATTAAAGTGAAGATGATTTCCTGCCTTTTTCCAGACAATTTCCCTTCTCCCTTGGTTGACATTTTATTCTTATTAAAAGAAAACAAAAAGAGAACAATGTTTCCAGAAATGTCTACATTCAGACCAGTACATATACATTCTGACATGATTCCTGCTGAGTTAACTTTCCTTGGTAAATTTTAAAATGCTCTATATTTTTGTTAAAACTACATTTCAAATGGTTGGAACCCTTTTCATATAAATGTAACCGGGGACAAAGGATTTGAGAAAAGTGTAGGTTACAATATGCATTTATTAATGAGAGACATGGAGAGAAGGGCAAGAAAAAAAACCACACAAATACAATTTAAAATGACAAGTACAGCTCCTAAAGTGTATAACAATAAAAGAAAAAGAGCATTTTCATTCAAAATGAATATTGTAAAGTTCAGGAGGTGGATATCAAATCTACAAAATACATTTAGGCAGTGGTCTTGAATATACTTTGCTTTAAATTTACAATATATGCTTCAGAAGGTTTGTTTGTTCATTAGGTGGCTGATGTTCTTTAGCGACTGACCATTTTCATTTTATTTTGAATTTACAGGCTCTGTATGTACCAAAGTAACTCCTCACAAAGTAATATTTCACTGCACGTTCACATGCTGCTATTTTAGAGGATGCCTATCTATTTTGCCCTATTGACTTTTATTTTTTAAAAAATAAAATAAAATAGGAAGCTGACATGTTGTAAACTATCATCACCACTTTTAATAAATAAACATGATGAATGGCTTTCAGAAATATGAGCACCTGTCCAGAAAAAGAAAAGAAAAAGGTAAACTAGGTTAGTACAATCAACTGGGAGACCAGAAAGGATGGGGATGAAAATCTTCATCTATTTACCGGTAAGTTCTAGTAAATGATATTTTCGTTTTGGTTGATTGGCAACTATTGATCAGTGCAGACCCTTTCAGCTGATTCCTTTTTCTGACAACAATTTCATTGGTCCATTATGTGCTCTCAATGTTTCAAATATACCTATTGGCCACAGTATTTTAAATAGATCTATTCCTGGAATCCCCATGCAATATTCAGATACTGCTTGTAAAGTTTGAAGTTTGAGTCCAGGGAAATTTCTTCTGTTTTCTTGTTGCATGATACTCATGTGGGATTCCTCTGAATACACTTGGTATGCTTAGTTATTCTCTCATTTCTGATATGTTTGAAATGTAAATTTGATTTTTTTTCTTTTTCTTGTAGGTACACATGGCAACTTATTAAATCAGACAGATATCTTTTACTATTTGTGAAGTTCCTATGCATAATACGCCTGTGTAAGACTCTCAAAAAATTATCTTAATTATCAGTTTCCAATTATGGCTATTAGCACCTTTCAAACCTTTCAACTGATTCACCAGCCTTTGCTTGCTTCAAGAAGGGATATAATGTACCCGTCTCTACATATAGTTTACTATAGAGAGTTTAACAAAGGGGCTACCTTTGAAATGAGCTCAGTAGATTCAGTTTCTAGGCAAACCAGATTTTATTTGGGGCAAAAACATCACATATCACATATGTCATATAGAATGCAAACTTTATTACGATCAGTGACCAGTTTAAAACAAGATACAACAAATCTAACTATGCAAATATAATAGGTCATATTATATTCTATATTATTCCTATATTTAAATCCGAAATATTGATCTTACTGTACAATTTTGCTTTATTTCTAAATAATAGCGGAAAGGAAGATAGCAGCATCAAACAGAATTTCATTACCCCCCCCCCCAAAAGTAGAACATCATAGCTATGCTTCAGAATGGCTAAAATAAAGCAGTTTAGGAAAAAGCTTACTATCTAATTAAAATTAATTACTATCTAATTAATTAAATATTGTATGTATAAGATATAGCATATAAAGTTTGTGTGATGTCTGTGTGTGTGTGTTTCTGTGTGTATGTGTACTTATGTACACTGGAACAACATACATTGAATGGCATAGTCAAGTTGCTGGCATTATGTATAGGAACACAACTAAGAGAAGCTGGAGAAGTAGCAGGACCCAAAGGAGGACGTGGAGAGGATGTAGAAACTAAAGGCCAAAGTGGTCCCAGTGATGGTAGAAACACTGGGACCTGCGACTCCTAAGCTTGGAGAGTGGCTCCAACCGATCCCAGGAATAATATTGAGCAATGTCCAGAAGAGTACTGTGTTAGGATCAGCAGAATCTCCCAGGCCTCTGGTAGAAGACCTACGACTGAGGAAGACACAGATCAGAGATGACAATTTTTAATTTAAAAAAAAAATCTTTTGTGTAGTCTACAACAGCATGTGTACCTTTTACCTCTCTTTTGATATTAAGACAGGGAAATCTGAACTGAATAAAATTTTAATTTTTAAAAGAGTTACATACAATAAAAAAATGGAACCCATAGTGCATTATGTCTTTAAAATTAGGGATTCTTTGTTAAATACCAATGCAGGCTATGTTTGAAGATAATTGTCTTCCAAATTTTATTAATTCAAGGCTGCTTATTTAATTGTCTTATCTCCTACATGTCATTTTTTTCTGATGTCTAGAACTTCTTAACAAAGCTTCTATGCAAGATCACTAAGTTTGAGAAAAAAGACACATAACTTTATGAACAGTCCAATTTTACATAAGCATTACCATTGGTTCTGACATTTAAAGCTGCATTGTGGTGTGAATAATCTGTGACCTGTGCCATAATTTCATCTGGACTTTGCCCTTCAAGCAATTCAGATTTCTGCTAAGAGCAATATTCACTCCTGCTGTGTAGCAAAATTGAACACTGTGTGTGTGTGTGTGTGTTTGTGTGTGTGTGTGTGAGAGAGGCAGAGACAGAGAGACAGAGAGGGGAGAGAAACCAGAAAGACAAAAAGGAAATGGTAAAACAAATGGGTATATCCCATGTTCTCTTATATCAGGGGTGTTAAACTCGATTTCATTGAGGGCTGCATCAGGGTTGTGTTTGACCTCAGGGGTGCGGGGGGTGCGTGGACAGGGTGGGCATGGCCAGCTCAACGTCATTCATGTTGGAGGCTCCTGTGGTGGCCCGAGTGCTCTGCTAGTGAAAATGGGCTCCCGAGCTCTGTTTTCTGTTGCGATGGCTTCCTGCAACCCTTTGCCGGCAAAAACGGAGCTCTGGAGGGCCACCCGTGGTCCTCCTGAGCTCTGTTTTTGCTGGTAGAGGTACCACAGGCTGGTCTTTGCTGTTTCCAGGGCAGCCCCACGGACCAGATCTAAGCACCCGGTGGGCCAGATCTGGCCCATGGGCCTTGAGTTTGACACCCCTGTCTTATACCTACAGCCCTACCCATAACTTATTTCAGCTTCATCCTCTATTGTCATGTAATCTTTCAGCTACTGTACTGATCAAAATTATGGCATTTTCTCCACTGAAAGCTCTATTATTGTTGGCCCACTATATTTATAGCAATCATTAATTCTGTCAGGTTGATACTGGAATCTCTTTGATATTTTATTCTGGGAGTTTCAATTTGCCTATGGAAATTTGCCTATGTAAAGACACCTTGTGGAATGGAGGGATATATTTGATTGTTCTAACCCAAGTGCCTCATGAATCCCCTTGGTTTCCAAAGGGGATTGAGAAAGATTCCTGAAGCCCTAGGTGGACAGTTCTGTTAGGATCTAGCTTACTCTTAGAATAAGAGATTGACTACAGCACTTGATAGGATTATTCCTGAATGACCTTTCTTTGGTCAATAATCCAAATAATCCAAAGTTCTCCTGGGAGATGAAATAAATTAAGACACACCTAGAAAAATGCTGTCAAAAAAAGAAAAGTGAATGTGACCCAATGGGGTAAGACTTTAAGTCTAAGCCTATATCATGCCAGTAAGAGTATATGCATCAGAGTGACTTAGTTCTTAATCAAAAAAAAAAAAGAGAGAGAGAGCAGAACATCATCTGCAGATGTGATAGAATGGATACCTGACTCTAGGAAGAGGAGAAATCAACCATTAAGAAAGGAGAAAGAAATTTCAGGAAAGATTATGCAGTTTTTGTGTGAGAGAAAAATCATGAGAATGAAGGTGAAAATAACCACACCTTGATTTTTTGGGTTATAAACGGCAGTAGGGATAAATCCTGAGAGGATTTCAAGATTCTGCTAACTGTAATATTGCAGAATTAACAATGAAGGTTATTCTTGAAATTCTAGCTGTTCCTTTATCTTGGGCAGACCAAATTGTTCATCATCAGTTCTATCAAAAGCTTGTAGATTCTCAAATGCCCAGATAAATGTCTTCTTTATAAAATGTTGTGGAAACAAGGTGAATAAATTGCAAACTGTTGACAGTAATGCCTTCTTGTTTTATTCAGTTTGCTTTGCTAATCTTCATTCCTATAAACATTATCTTGCAAATTACTGTTCCATATCAGCCAGTTTCTGTTTTTTTTAAGGGTCTTCCGGATTATTCTGTGAAGCCCACAAGCCAGGCACAAAGGCAGTAGCTATTCCCCTATGTTTGTTCCCACTGCAAATTCGCTAAAGTTATTTAGGTATGATACATTGGTGATTCTCTTTTGGAAGAGGCTGTCAATATTTAGTTTCTTCTGTTAGCGTTCTCTTACCTGGGCTCTCTCCAGATATATGGATTTCATTTCTCTGGATTCTCAATAATTCTCAGACTGGGCAATTGTAGCAATTGAAAGATACTCAGGCTCTTGAAAATGATTGGTTTATAAAATTAGATGACTTATGAATAAAGCAACAGCAATAGCACCTATGGTGGGTGATGGTGGGTGTTGTTTTTCAACAACTTCTGAAAAACCACAGTTTTTGTCCATTCTTAGTGTAATCCATTGTTCTAATGCTGCTCCTGCCAATTGCTTGTTTGTTGACCTCTGCTTGTTTCTTCAAATATCTGAAAAGAAGATTCTGTGCAAATAAAGCAATGACAGGCATGTGAACTCTTAACACAAGAGGATCCCTGCTTGGTTACTGATTATGCACATGACTGAACTTATCTGAAGGAATGATTTTATTCTCTCTCCCACTAAGTATTCTGCCAACATTCAATAAAATCTTGAAGTCTGATAGGAAAAAAGGGTGATTTGGATTTGCAGCGTATTATACTAAAGACTTTAAACTGCATTTAATTTCTGACATGGTATCGGACTATAAATTGATGCAGGTTGAACATACATAAAATTGTTTCACATTCAGATTTGCATTGACTTTCCTGTCAAGAGAATTGTAGGATGTGCACATTAATCGCATGTGAACATGCACATGCATAAAACACATGCATTGTCAACTTCATGATTATTGTCTGTGAATAGGAGCTTTGTTTCCTTATGATCTTCTGAATACTGGGACTGAAGTTTTATATTCTGGTTTAGTGCAGCATAAATAAAGGTGATTAAAGGCCTGGAGACTAAAACATATGAAGAAAGGTTGCAGGATTTGGCTATGACTAGTCTAGAGAAAAGAAGGACTAAGGATGACATGATAAGAGTGTTCCAGTATTTGAGGGGCTGCCACAAAGAAGAAGGGGGTCAACTTATTTTCCAAAGTACCAGAGGGCAAAACAAGAAACAATGGATGGAAACTAATCAAGGAGAGAAGAAAGCTGGAATTAAGGAGAAATTTCCTCCTTAATTCCAGGTTTCTTCGCTCCTTGATTAGTTTCAGTGAGAACAAATCACTAACAGTGAGAACAATTAACTGCCCTCCAAAGTTGTGGTGCTTCATCACTGGAGGCTTTTAAGGAGAGACTTGTCCAAAATGGTATATGGTCTCCTACTTGACCAGCAGTTGGACTAGAAGACTTCCGAGGTCCCTTCCAGCACGATTCTATTCTGAGATTCTGAAAGATTATTATGGCACTGGGTAGCTGCAAAATTTTGTAAGTTTCTATAAGCAATCATTTTTTTCTGGATTAAATCAGTACCCATTCTTTCTTGATGTCCTCATGACCACAGAGTCAGCAGCAGAACAAAATATTAGCTAGAGATTCTATTAGTGGAGTTTTGATAGAGCAACCACAGGCCATTCTGTTTTCTGATTTACTGCCTCCACACGGTGCATATTTGGACTTGCTACACAAGCATTAAACATACTTATCTGACATTTGTAGTGATTACTTAATGTTAAAGTATTTACCGTATAATTGGCAACAATTAATATAAGCTGCTGCTATGTTAAATTACATCATGTAATTTGCCACTTAGGTTTTTTTTTTATTGTATTGAGTATTTATGAACTAAAATATAACAGCATTTGAAGGTCATGGCATTTTCTTGCCATTACACCATGGATAGATTTTTCACAGAAAATTATAAATCATGAAGTATTTTCATTGCTTTTGAAAAGCAATAATTACGTAATTGTATTATATTGCTTCATTGAGTAGGAGGTGAGGCTTAAAAATGCCATTTGAAGAAGAAGTTCTAACAAATATATTTAAACAAATGCTGCGGACAAGAGAATCTACTGATATTTTTCATGTTCTGTTTAAAGATAAATATCAGAAATTTCTGTGCCTTGGAAATATAATTAAGATCCTTCCTGGTTTCTGAGCTTGGAGGTTTTCTTGCAAACGTTTCCTTTACCAAAGTAGGTAATGTTAATGCTAGAAAGAAGAAAACTAACCAGCTCAGAGAGCACCAAGGACAATACAATTCAACCATGAGTTACAATTTTTTCTTCTATTGGTACATAATTAAGAAGGACCGTTTCTATGTATGCACTGACACTTTTCTGATGTGATTGCACATAGCAACATTCCCACAATCTCTCTACTCCAATTTTGTGAGTCTACAAATTTCAAAATTGCTCAGTGGATTACTGATGGTCATACCAACAGAGAATTCTGAGACTCAAAGTCTAACTGTACAGAGGGCATATTTTGAGGGCGGAGCTAGTATTGACAGCAAATAATAAAATCCAACTGTAACTGTAGCCTAAGCAATCCAAATATAGAATGTAATATGTATTTTAAATATACTTAGATATACTTAGAAAGTAAATATTTTATTTACTTTCTAAAGTAAATAAAATAAATAAAGTTCTATAGTGGAATTATTGAGTCTGTCATCTTTACCTCTATAACTGTCTGGTTTGGCTCTGCAACCAAACAAGAGAGGAACAGACTTCAATGGATAATGAGAACTGCAGAAAAAAACAATTGCTACCAACCTGCCTTCCATTGAGGACCTGTATATTGCACGAATCAAAAACAGGGGTGTGAAAATATCTACAGACCCCTCACATCCTGGACATAAATTGTTTCAACTTCTACCCTCAAAATGATGTAATAGAACATTGCACACCAGAACAACAAGACACAAGACAGTTTTGCCCACATGTCATCACTCTGCTAAACAACTAATTCCCACAACACTGTCAAACTATTTACTGAGGCTGTATTACTATTATTCTTCTCATCCTTCCTATTATCTATCGCCTTCTACTTATGACTATAACCTTGTTGCTTGTATCTTTACAATTATATTGTTTTATTTACTTTCCTAGTATGATTTTGATTGCTTATTTAATATCCTATGACTATCACTAAGTGTTGTATCTTATGATTCTTGATGAATGTATTTTTTATGTACACTGAGAGCTTGTGCACTGAAGACAAATTCCTTGTGTGTCCAATCACACTTGGCCAATAAAGAATTCTATTCTAAAGAATTCTAGTATATATTGTCTTTAATTTTATATGTAATTCTTTTAATTTACAAAATTTCATCTCACATTCTGATTTAGGTGGTACGGGCTCTTTCATGGCACTTTGTTACTAATCCCTTTTTCTTCTGCCATATACATACAGAAATAGCATCATGTTCTTTGTTTCTTCCCTCACCTTCATTTGATGACTGGGTATTTTAACACCCCTGTCTATTTTTGCTTTGTTATGCAGATTTGGCTCTCCTTTACCTGGAAAGTAAATGTAAGCAATATGCATTAGCATTCATGATTAATGACTTGCAATGTAACTTTCCCCCCTTTGTTTGAAAGTAATGACCTAAATAATTTCAGCAAACTTGCAGAACTGAATTTTGTATAGTTATTTTTATTACCATGATATAAGCAAGAACTAAGGAATGAATTGTGGAACTGAAAAATAATAGTGAGGAATGGTGGCCAAATTTAATCAGTGTCATGCCACTTAAACTTCATCTTCCCCATAAGCCCCACTTTGAAATATTCTATTTATCTCAGCATAATTATTGAATTTATAACTCTAACAGAAACAAAATACTCTCTAATAATAAGGAAAGGAGTAAGATATTACTATTGAGCTGTTTACTTGCTTCTGATACTTCATGGCTCAGAGAACATCATTTCACCAGGACTGTCTGTCCATAACTGCTTCATTGACTTCTTATAAGCTCTTCACTTATAGTATTTTACCACCTTATGTTCTCCTGGTTCTTTTTAGATTACCTTTAGTTTTCTAAGTAACAGATTTTCTTCAGTTATTATTGCTTTCTCCTTATGTTTTCAAAATATCTAAGGTTCAGCTTCCTTATTATTAGGCCAGCGTCCCTCCCGGCGGCGGAGGAGGAGGAGGAGGAGGAGGAGTTCTATTGATCAGCAGTGCCCAACCTTTTGGACACCAAAAGGTTCTGTGGAGAGTGTTCATTCCACGGACAGGAAGGGGCATGGTTTCACATGCTGCCTGCATCCTACGGATGGGGCTTTGCTTGCTTGCATAGCCCGGTTTCTGGCATGCTACGGACTGGTGCCGTTCTATGGACTGGGGGTTGGGGGCTCCTGCTATAGAAGTAAGAACAAAAATATATTTTGATCTTCTAGAGAGAATGTTCCATATATTTTTTGCAAAGCTTTAGCTATTTTCAGAGGCTGTGGTACATTAAAAAAAAATGAAATGGATAATAATAATAATTTAAAAAGGATGAAGTGGTGAACAAGACAATAAAGATCCAGCAGGCACTGTTCAAATGATTTAGCATCATTTATTGGCTCACTGCAATTATTTGAAGTATCTTTGGTACAACTGTTTAAATTTTCAACAAGCAAATTGGAGATAGAGCTTAGAAATATGACCTCTGCAAACAGAATAGCATAAGGTTAAATACAATGGTGTTTCAGTCATGTTGGCACATGCAGAACCTACTCGATGTGCAGGTAAAAATACATACCTTGAAAAAAAAGCAGGGAATAGAGCCCTCACAGGTAAGAATGGTGACAATTTATTATCCAGGAAGTCCTGTTTCACTTTGGAATGTAGACAAATAGGTTCCTATTGTTCATTGAGTCTCTTTCCTTCCAATCCAATCTCTAAACTTGTCCAATGATAGATGACTTTTATCTTTTCTTTCCTTGATGAACGGGGAATTCTGCATCCACTGAGACCTCCATTAACAGCTGCCATTGTCATATTCAGATACCTCTTGAAATCTGAATACCCTGAATGTTTAGGAAAGAATGTTTTCGGTGATGGCAAGCAAGACTGGGGTTTTGCAACTGTACTAATCTTTCTCAAGTAGATTTTCTCAACCTATCTATAGAGAAAGTGAGATAATACATTGGTAAAGGACCCAATTATGGAAAAGCAGCTTCACGCTATTTGCATGTAATGAAGACATGCATTGCCTAATTGTCAATCAATCAATAAGAGTGAAAAGTATTGTATGTGGCCTCGTGATTAACCTGATCCTCATACTTAGAATAAATCCTCTAATCTTGGATAAGGGGGTGTAATTCTTTAGTGAAGGGAGGCAAGCTAATCAGGACCAAAGGCATTATTTCCCATTTCATGATTAAATAAGGACTCAGAAATTGTCTGTTGAATTTTGATCTGTAACTGACCTTAAATCAGAAGAAAGATTTATTGTTATCTAGGGCTTGCATGGGATTTTTTTTTCATGTTAATATATACTTTGAATCACTAAAGACATATTTCTTTGTGTGACATGCATGAATTTTTACTTTGATACAGTAAAAATCTATTTTAACAGTGTATATGCATTCCTCTTCAAAATTCATCAATATAGTAATTTATGGCATGCAATACACTTAGTTTCATATGCATTGCTGCAGGGGTAACAAGCTGTTCATGTCTCAAAATTATATTTTTTCAAATTCCTTGGGGGCTGCAACTTCAAAAGTTAGGCAATGAGGTGATGCTATCACAGAGGTGAGTGGGGGAAGTTTAAAATCAATCAAACAAACACATATAATTGAGTTAAGACTGGAAAAACATCTCCAATTCTGATTTATGATGGTCTCAGGGCAATAATAGTGTTTAGACATTATGGAGTAATTCATTGTCACAATTCATGTAGTTTTATTTTGATTTATTCATCATAAACCACCAAGAAAAAGCCCCAAGATCTAACTATAATTGTCAAAGATCACATCTAAATATGCTACCAAACCTCTAGCTATTTATATAGTTAATGAATCAGCATGTCATCTGGATGTTAATGCTGAAGAGGAAATTTATATTCTTTATAGAAGTGTGACTGTGAAGTGTTGCATTTTGGAATACTGCTTGTTTATAATATCAATAACCTCCCTTTCATCCAGTGATCCAAACCATCTTATAACTTACATATGCACAAATAAGTAATATGTCCTTGAGTGCCCTAGTTTTGCAGTGTTACCTCTCAGCTTGTAGATCCTGATGAGAAAGCAGGTGTTAACCTAGAACTTAAAACTTACTGCATGCTTAATGAGCCAGTGAATAGGACAGATTGTTGCCAGTGGAAAAATCCTCTGCCTATCCTGAGTTAATAGCTACAACTCAATATTATATTCCTAAACTGAATATTTTTAGGTAGATATTTAAACAGTTGGCTTGTCCAGATCACTGGTGTGACCAGATCCTCAAAGCTGGCCATCATTGGCCCAAATCGTGTCTGTTCTGAATCAGAAATATGAATGTGTGTGTGCACACACCCATGACCCAGTTTCTTTGTCATTAAGCTAATTATGAACTCAGTTCTCAGGCAAACGTATAGTTTACAGTGCACAAGGAATGCAGAAAATTTGCTTGAATCATAGTAATATTTGTTATGAAAGGTAGAAAGCTACTAGTCAACATCAAAAGGCTCTGGCAACCAATGCAGTGTCTTGGACCAATGTTGATTAGGTTCTACCAGTTGTCGATTCTGCCTCACCTTGTAAACAATGCTGCTGGCATGTAGGGAAGGGAAATGAGAGTGTCTTTTGTGCCCAACTTACATTTGGATCCTGCAACTAAATCCACTCTAATTGCAAAATTATAGGTACTTGCAAGGATGCAATTACATAGAATCTTATGAACTCTGTGTGATCTTTGATTGTCAACTGCAAAGGAGCCATCTACTGCCAAGTCAGCTTTGTTTTCAGTGACTGTCTATTAATCATCTTGCCTATCATTGAGTTTTTTAGAACCTGAGTAGGCAACCTTAGGTACTATTCCTTCCCTTCCAGTCAGGCATCTCTTATTACACAGTGTTGATTCAGCTCTTTCAGAGTACTTGGGGTGCCTTTCTTCACCAGTTCATCTTTTAGTCCTTGGCCAGCCCTCTGAACTGTTCAGTTACGACTAAGTAATCCCAGCCTACATCAGAGCAAATAATTTAAAGTCTGAAATACATGACCTTACTGTTTGTTCCTCCTTTGGATCTCTCAACTAGCAGTTATTCTCTGTATGGGATCCTCAAAATGTCCTTTGAGTTTTATCATGAAGTCCTGATAGTTGCATAGCACCGGATCATTCCCCTGAATGAATGGTATTAGCTGCTACTTGAGCACTGAATGTCTGGAACTGATCCTCTTTGAGATTCCTCTTTGAAATCCTCTGGTAAGCTGTCATAGAAATGCAGGGACACTGACTGAGCTGTGTTTGTTGTGCTGCCATGGATACTGCCCCAGCATGAAGTCAGTTGTAGCATGGCACTTTGCAGATTGGTCATTCGTGCATCTGCTTGCTGCTGGTGTTGCAATAACTCTACTGCCAAATGCTTGGCAGATTGCAAAGTTCCATGAGGATCAGAGGCCATTCCTAAAATTCCTCTCCTTGGAAGAGAGTAGGAGACTTGCAAGATTGATGTCATCCTTACCAGTTAGACCAGACAGGAAACATGACCAGATAAACAAATTTTGCTTTATTTTAAAGTTACATTAATTGAATCTTGCATGTCTGAAAGTACAATCCAGTCCCTTGTTAAGAAGTTACAGAAATCAAATAAACAAATAAATAAATGGAGAACTGGGCTGTAAAGGAGAACCAATTCCTTTAAAACCCAAGAAACTAAGGTCTATTCTGAGCCTCTTGCACTACTCACTATGCAGTTTGAACCAGGAGTGGGCTTCAAATGTTTCAACAATGGGTTCGCTGCCCGGTTGCTGGGTGGGTGTGGCCTAGTCGGCCTCCTGTACTATAATGAGGGGGTATTTTTCAGCCTCCCCAGGGTCAGGAGACTTTCTTTGAGCCTCTGGGAAGGCGAAAATGGCCTCCCTGACGTCCGGAGGCTCTCTGGAGGCTGGAAACAGGCTCATTTCTAGCTTTCCCGAACTTCCAGGAAGCCCATTTTTCACCCTCCCCGAGCCTCCGCATGCACCGTGCACTTACCTGCATCCAAAATGGGCAACGTGGAGACTCCTGGGAGGGGTGGGGCAG
>JANHFL010004719.1:25414-41458 GCA_032468155.1 Oxyrhabdium leporinum
TCTATCTATCTATCTATCTATCTATCTATCTATCTATCTATCTATCTATCTATCTATCTATCATCTATCATCATTCAATCATCTTCTTATATTCTTGAGGGAATGGAAGGGGAACTCAGATGGCAAGAATAGCCAGTACTCTAGAAGATAGGCTCAAGATCCAGATGGATCTCGACAGACTTGAACACTGGGTCCTATCTAACAAAATGAAATTCAATGTAGAGAAAAGTAAGGTTTTACACTTAGGCAAGAAAAACCAACTCTACAGGTTCATACAAGGTCAAATGTGGCTCAATGCCAGTAACTGTGAGAGGAATCATGGAATCCAAGTGGACAATCACTTAAATATGAACCAGAAGTTTATGGCAGCAATCAAAAAAGCCAATGCAATCCTAGGTTGTATTAACAGAGGGACAGAATCAAGATCACTTGAAGCATTAGTACTGCTTTCCAAAGCCTTAGTATGGCCACACTGGAGCAATATGATGGCAATATGATCTGATGGCAGATTTATTTTTGTCTCTCTGTGATCAGTTCATGCCTTGGTGACTTTTACATTCTCTTACATTGTCCACTTTGGACCTATTTGATCAGTGTATTATGGACCCCATTGGCTAAAAAATTTTGGCTGGTGGGTTCCAGAAGGAAAGCCTTCTCTGTCATTGCCCCCACCCTATGGAACATATTTTTCCTGTGGTGAAACTGGGTCCCTCTCTTCTGGCCTTGTGAAAGAATGTTAAGATCGGGCTTGTCAACCAGCATGAGGATCCAATAATGGCGGTGGTTGGTGGCTTGAGGCCACTCTCTCCATTTTTTAACTTTATTTTTTTCTATAGGATGTTATGGATTTTACTTGTAAACTGTGCAGAATCACTTAGATAGTGAGATGGGCAGCATATAAATTTGATAAACAAACAAACAAACAAACAATAAATAAATAATGCTTTCCTGCACTGAGAAAACAATATGATTACAGGATTAATTCATAAAATCAAAGCAACTTTTCACACTATGATGTATTGGATGAAACATTCTACATTTACAAATTATAGAGATGAATGAGAAAATAAGCATACTGTTTCCTGTTTCCCCTGGTGCTGATAAGTTACTCATAAAATGTCCAATTTTAATACAATTTGTGCTGTTACTAGTTCTTTTATATTACAGTGAGGAGGAAAAAGAAGAGTACAAGTTTTTTTATTATTCATATTGAAAATGCTTAAACTTGTAATCTGCTCAGATGCCATAACTCTTACTTGATGTTAAAGGATGAGATTCATAAATGAGAGAATGACAGTTCCATATTAAAATGCAAGTTAAAAGGAACATTTTTTTTCATAGATTCATTACAGTAGGTCTTACTAGCATTATATCAAGCAATATAATTTGATGCTATCTTGAACTCCTTAAAGTTAAATAGTAAAAACTATTATCTCACGTTTTTTTCCTGTATTTTTTTCCTTTTTCTTTTTTCTTTTTTCATCCAACCAAAATGCCCAATTGCTTTAGAGCAGGGGTGTCAAACTCAAGGCCCAGGGGCTGGATCCAGCACGCGGGATGCTTAGATCTGGGCTGCAGGGCCTCCATGGAAATAGTGAAGGACTGGCCCACAGTGCTTCTGCCAATGAAAATAGAGCTTAGGAGGGCTGCACACGGCCCTCCCAAGCTCTGTTTTCACTGGCAGAGGGTTGCAGGAGGACATCCCAGCCGAAAACAGAACTCGGGAGCCCATTTTCCTTGACAGAGCGCTTGGGCCACCACAGGTAACCCCCTGACATGAGAGACATCATGCTGGCCATGCCCACCTGGCCCCCCAAGGTCAAACACAACCCTGATGTGGTCCTCAATGAAATCAAATTTGACACCCTGTTTTAGAGATATATCTCTGTAGGACAACATGCAGTTGCTTTTGGAAAGAAAACAACTGTTGTGGTCATATCGGCTGCTGTTTTGAAGATAAGAAATATTTCCCTAAAGGTGTAGCTTGTTGCATTTATTTCCAGTAATTGCACTGAGAACTGTAATCTTGAAACAGATTTATGGGCAAACCCAACAAATGCCACTTAAATATTTGGAATGGAGAAAAGTGTTCGACTTCATAGATTTGCTGAACACATTTTTTTAAAATGGTCTCTTTTACCTCCTACTCATTATTTGGAAGATGGCCTCTTCTTTACTGTTTCCATAGGGACCAGAACTAAAATAGTCTGAAAAAGGTAGCCAAGGTCACCTCTTGGCTTTCAAAATCGGTGAGATAGTTAACCAAGGACCTGATGTGGTTCCCTAGGGGGCAATTTTGCAATCTCCACTTTGCACTATACCATAATTACATTAATGATGTTAAATATGAAAGTAGATGTAGTGGAAGGGGTTAGATGGGATGCAAATCAAATTATGGAAAATTTGGGTTTAAGACTAAAGTATTATACTCTGAACATTTCTACTTTATGATCAGATCACTTTCTTGCCTTGACCCTCATAAGAAGACTTGTTTTTGTGGTCAGTTTTTATTCTTTCAACAATTTGTAGGTATTTCAACTTTGGTATATTCAACCCTTCACTAACTAAATTTTTCTATGTCTATAATATATCTGAATCTGAATGGACTAGAGATTCAATGGAAATTCCACTTTTATATACTGTTATCTCCAGCATATAAAATTAAAGAATCAGAATTACATTTTTATATACAATTGTCTCCAGCAGAAAAACATTTGAGGGAGAAATTAATACTGGAACTGCTTGACTTGATAAAAGCTTCAAACTTTAATCAAACTTGGTCTTTTAATAAATCATTTTATTTTTCTGCCTGCTTTCATGTCTCTGTATCATAAATATCAACGAACCCATTCACTAAGCCAGCTCCTTACATAAATGATGTTCAGAAATTTGGGGATTTTATTTACACTGTTTGCCATGACAGATAGGTTGTTCTGTAATATAATGTACAGAAAAACAAGATCAGTTTAGTCTTTTGGGTCTTTAAAATGTGTAGTTTTTTTTCTATTCCATATAATTTTTAAACACTATTTTTGCCATTCTTGTAAAGTTTTTTTTCCTGGAGTTGGAATTGGTGCCTCTTGAAACAAGAAGTTTATTTTGAGTAATACATTCATCTTAATAACTGTAATTATCTTAACAAAGAAAGGTTTACCTTTTTCACCTTTCAAGATCTCTCTATTTCTCTCCATAATTGGAAACATAATTGTTTAGATATATTTCTTAATTGTTGCCTATCAGACACAATTTCATTAAATCTAGACAGAGTCTTTCAGCAGGAAATCTTCTCATTGATTAATTATTTTGTACTTATTCTCATTTTTTTGAATACCCTATTTATACCAAGAGCCTAAGATCATTTTTATGAATGATCTTATTAAATGTTGTGTTTGAATAATGGCTAATATTTCATCATGAAGTAACATTTAAGTTTATATTCCTTTCTGTGAATTTTACGGCTGGGTGTTTGAATTTTTTTCTGCCAATATGCCTAGAGCGATGGTAAAAAATAGGGGAGAAAGTGGGCGTTCTGTCCTGGTACCTTTGCTCATTTGAAAATCTTTCCCATACAACAGGGCCTTTACTTAAACAACAGATCTTTCAACATATCCAAGATTCATTGTTTTCCCTAACTGCTGTTGAAAAAAAATCATTTTCAGATTAACTGCTAGCAATTCTTCAATCATATAATCCATTCCCTGATGCTAGTTTGCATTCTTATCTTTTTTTAGCAATGGGTTACTTTAGGCATGGTGGTGTTTACCATGTGCCTGATTTCTTTTTATTGAATTTACATTATGGCTTGCTGAAACATTTCATTAAATTTTCAACTTATTTATTATACATATAAAAATCAAACCATTGCATGCAACAAGTTGATAAATTGAAAATAATTTATCTGTAGTGACTGCTATCAACCTACTAGCCAAAATATTGTGCTTGATCTTGAGTTGAGGAATAAAATCATATATTGTAGAATTTGCTGCTATAAAGGGGGATTAGATAAATTCCTGAAGGATATGACTGTAAGTGGTCAAGATGAACTAAAGGAAATTCTCAAAACTCTTTCTGGCTAATAATAAAATATTAATAGAATTGAGTGCCACTTTATAGATACAAAATAGTTTTTTGTAAGAATTGATTCAATAGAATAAAGTGTTCTGTAACATAGCAGTAAGTATGGTTAAACCCATCAACATCAATATGGTCAAGTGGACATTTAATCACGTGTCTTTTTACTAAGTCTCTGAAAATATATATATATATATATATATATATAAATATTTACACAGCATAATAAATAGCATTATGCAAGGAATTAATTAAAATTTCTGTTCAAGTTTAAGGTACGTTGCCAAAAAATTCTGGCAAAAAGCAAGAATGAGGATGCTTCATTTTCAACAGTTGATGGAAAAATGACTTTGTATCTAAGCTGTCTAATCATCTATTTGTTATTATCTTGATGTTTCTTTTTTATTTTGTTCTATCATTTTATAAATTATAAATGCAGTGATGAATAAGTTCTTTGTTTCTTTGGCTTCAGGCAATGCTTACACACTGCAGTTTCCTGATGAGACTGACATGACTATATTTTGATGGCCTGAACTTCTTCATTCGGGAAAAAAAAAGAGTTTGGAAAGCAGATGGAATAGAGGGGAAAAGGTAGCCTTTAGAACTTAGAAGTATCCTTGGGTTTTATTGTTTGTTTACACATTTTTTAAAAAAGAAATGATGTGTAAAAAATATAGTTTTAACATTGGAGAATATCATCTATCAGTTGCACGAGACAATGGCTTCTTTCAATTTAAAAGTTACTGAAGGAAAACAGTAACTTTGTACCTGTTTTTGAAAACCAATAAAGTTACAAAAAGAGTGTGTGAGAAGCCAGAGTTGTACACCACAAGAATATAGGAGGATCAAATTAATTGGATGTAGAAGGTAAAGGGGGAAAAGAACAAAATTGGAACACTCAATTTTGGAATACAACTAGGTTACTGTATCTAAAATAGTAATATAATTGCCTTCTCACTTTGGCACTGGCATTTCTTGAAATTTGTTTATACCAGTCATTTTGGGGAAGCTTATCAGTTGAATAGCCAGACAAGACTAACCAAGAAATAAACAGGAGACAAATATTCTCTTCCAGGAAAGAAAACAGGTATGACTGTCTTCATTAATTCCAACGGCTATGGAAATTACAACTAGCAGCAGTTGGTACTAATACCAAGTATGGAGAGATATAATAAAAGAATTGGCTATATTTCCTGTTCTTACTACATGCTTTTATGTCTTAGCTTAGATTATTAGTTTACTACATGCTTTTATGTCTTAGCTTAGATTATTACTTACTCTCCTCATTTTGAATTATATAGAATACACGATAACAGAGTTGGAAGAGACTTTGCTCCCATGGTTCAAGCAGGAGATCCTATACCTTGCTTACTCTGATAAGGAATGATGCGATAGAGGTAGGGTATAGAGTAGTTCTTTCTATATATTTTTCTGGCTGGGTTTTGAGAAGGATTTTGGGAAAGAATGTTTATTTTTCCAAAGTAGTTAGATAAATTTATTTTAGGCTTTAGACAATGCTAACTGGGGAGTTCTGGGAGCTGAAATCCACAAGACATAAAATTGCCAAGCAAAGGTTACCTTTGCTTTAGACCAGGGGTGTCAAACTCATGTTGTCACGGTGGCATCACATGACATATTGGGACTTTCCCCCCCCCCTTTGCTAAACTGGGTGGGGGCGGTGCCAGCACGTGACACATGGAGTTTGACACCCCTGCTTTAGACAATAGTTTTCATGTGCTCCCTCTGTGTTGTTTTTTTTATCAGTTGTATTTTAAGAGGTCTCCAGGAGCTGTGAAAAAGATTTCATGGTCACACACAACTCTGGAGCTTCAGATTGTCCATCTGTTCATAGAGAAGAGGAGGGAAATAATCATCAAATATTCTGTTTATTTTGGCACTGTTTCACAGCTCTTCTTCCCCCACAAATCACATTAATTTTTTTTACTAATAATTTCTAACCGGGTTCACAGGGGCTTGTTAAATAGATTGATTAAACATGCATTTTGTTATAGTTGATTGCCTGTGCCATTTCTCCGGAGTGTAAGAAATAATCTGTCAGTGAACACTAGCCAGACATACAAATTTAGACTTAAGATGGAGTTGGGGAGCACTCTAAATTTAAATGTGTATATACATGTATATTGCAATATAATGGTTTATGGACAATCATTTTGAGAAATTTCAGGCTTTTTCTTACAAGGGTACTTTATAAAACCCCAAAACATTGACGCATTCATTTCTTTTAGCGCTTTCCTGACCTGTTGCAAATCAGAAATTTAGCTTCAATATTCATGCTAGAAGCATTATATTTCTCATTTTCAGTTTCCCTTGCCTATGCTTAGTAATTTCCACCTGCTTCATTTGTAAAACACAAAATATAGCATGATACAGTGTTACATATTAATATACCTGAGATAAAATCTCCAGCATTTTTTTAAAATTTTCTTTCGAACCCCAAACTAAAAGGAACAAATTAAAATTGAGTCCATTGAGAACAACAAAGTTATGGCATTTGGGAATAATCACTATCCATTCAGGATCAAATCAGAACAGCAATGAAAAAGATGCAAGGGCTAAGTATTAATACTGTTCACTGACCCAGTGCATAAAAGGCAATACTCCTGAACGCTATTTTGTTCAGAAGTAAATATACTGTATTTTATTTATCAAATTCAGGCACCACCCATCTCATTTTCCAATTGCCCTTTCCAAAGTCCTTTTCCTTCCCTGACATACGAAGGGTAGGAAAACGAGTTGCAAAAAATGCATAAGAAATATACAATATCAAAGTCAAAGTCAACGAATGTTCCAACATATGATCATTTTTGTTCATGATACTAAGCTGCAACAGTATGGCAACACTATTTGTCATGGTGCCTTGCTGAATTACAAGTTCAAACTTTTAACTGCTTTATTACTTAATTGGTAAAACAGATTTTTTTCCCCTGTCTAAAGTTATGGCCAGCAGTGTCCCCCACTTGATTTATTATGGGTACACAATCAAGAAGACCAAAAACAAAAGTCTCACCCCTCACTTGACAGACAACAGCTTACTGAGTTGACACAGAGTACCAACAGCCAACTTCACTTGAATGTGGTCCAGATTCCATAAAACAAAACAACACAAGGCAGCATATCCCATTAAAAACTTCCATCATATCCAAAATTTAAAAATGACTCAATTAATGTCAATGAAATTTAGCTGAGAATCTAAATCAGATTTTAAAAATAGCGGAGCTGAAAAATCTGGTGATAAATTCACATGAAACAAGAATTATTTTGGTAAACAACAGGCAACAGATGTGGCAGGGGTTTTATAGACTTTTGTCCAAAAATATTTTGGACAAAGTAGTCCAGCTGTAAGCCCTTTACAGAAATAATGTTTTTTTCCTAATCATTGTCCATGATATTAGCAGTTTTCATGGACACATTTTTTAGGTGAGATTTTATCATTAAGTTGAAACTTAAACTGCTTATCTTCAAGGCTTCCATTTCCATTCAGCTCAAAAGGTTAATCTTGTTCTTAGATTCCTGAGATCTACAACGTTACCATATTCTCCATAGTTCATGGCATATGGGAACGGTTGAGTGGAAAACAAACACCCAAAAAGGGTTTTCCACATTTTTCTCTATAAATGATTCAGAAATGGAAGCTATTTAGTAAAATTCATTTGGGAAATAAATCAAATAGGAATTTTATTTTACCTGAAGTTTGCTGTTGCAGTTGTTTCCCAGCTGATCTTGAGAAGTTTATGTTAGGAATCTTTTATTGAAGATGGACTATAAGTAAAAAGCCAGTCTGATGCTTGCTCCCCCACCGCTCCCTAAGATAAAACTGAGTTTATGACAGTTTCAAATGCCAAGTCAGAGGCTTTACCTTTCTGGGATTTTAAAGTCTGTAGATATGGTGAATCAGGATATAAAGAAATCTGCTTTTTGAGAGACAATAAGAAATGTATAGAAAGTATTTTAAGTGTGGCGACATTACACTGACAACAAAGTATATATCTTCAAGATAATGTTTTATAAGTTCTATTATGTGACTATGAAAATTGCAGTTTCAGAAAGACTCAATGAAAAACAAATGCCTTCGAATTGTGGTGCTGAAGAAATGGTTGATAATAACTTGGACAACAAGAGAAACAAGTAATTCAGTGTGTGTGTGTGTGTGTGTTTGGGTCAGTCTTGACTTGAATGTCCCTGCAGTTTTGTTGGCAAGATTTCATTTGTCATTGCTTGTATCCTAGGACTGAGTGAGAGAGTAAGATCACCCAGTTGACTTTGTTTCTAAAATGGGAGTAGTGCTCACAGTCTGGCAGTTTCTAGACTGATACCATAACCATTAAACCAAATTGGCTTTCACTCAATATTAGAACAAGTAAAATCACTGGAAGGATAATAATAATAATAAAAATAATATTTAAATTATTGTACAAATAAACGAGAAAGAAGATTGTTTGGATGATTAGGGAAATTGAAGTCAATAGAAAAAGAAGCTAGCAGAAAATAACATAGTTAGATACTACTATTGATATATTGAGCATGAGCATCAGGGATTATTGAATGTTTGAATCTCCATTAGTTAGTTATCAAAGATCAAGTGAATTTTAAGGTCAAACACACAGCAAGCAACTTTATTTTGAACACTACCAATTAAAAAGGCCACTTCTGTAACTGATAGGCTTTATTAATAAATTCCTACCCAATGTACTACTAACTGACTTTTCATTCCAGTATAATGTTGCTTTGTGCATCTGAGCAGCTTTTAAACAACAAATAGAAAATGTCTCAGTGATTGCTCTGCTACCAGGTCATCAAAAATGATAATTTCTGATTAAAGCCAAACATTTGTGCATTTTCTTCCAAGCAATAAACAGATCAATGCTAGTTTTCATACTGAGATAGATGGTTGAGTTACTTGACAATTCCATTACAGTGGGAAATGCTAATCAATGGATATCTACTTTTAAATATTTTACTGCAACCCTGTTTTTTACTGGCATTTGAAAGATTTCATGCCAACTACCCAGCAAAAGCCAATATTACAGGCTGGCAACAGATTTTCAGTAATTTTAAGTAAATCTTCAAATTCCTGACACTGTTCAAAGAATTTCCTTTTCTGTTCTCTTCATGTCTCCATTTTATCTCACTCTATTTCAGCAGTTTGGGAAATAAAAATAAATATTCCAAACAAAGCAATGGCTAACCACTTCTGTAACATTGCCAAGAAATTGCTGATATGCAACCACCAGGAGCCATAACTTCTGTTTTGCTCTCTCCCTTAACAATGTTATAACTAGCTCCCAAATCCTGGATAATGTGCAGTTAATTATAATTCTGTTTCCAACATTTGTCAATAGAATGCAATACTTTTAAATTGGAAACATGTGATTATTTTTTTCATAATCAGTTTGTGAAGTTAAAAATAAGATACTATTCTCAATCTTGTGAAACACAAAAGAATCTCCTCCCAATAGGAGATTATAAGGTCTGTAAAAAATGAAATCATTGTGTCAAAAACAATGTATGCCATTCATATGCCAAAAACAAAATCTTAAGCCTAGCTTTGTAGCTAATTAGTTAGTGCGGCAGCTTCAACAAGGATGCTGTTAAGAATGAAGCTAGCAAGTCAGGAGCTAATGTTTCCCAAACCTGAGTAAGCAGTTATGTCCATATATCTCAGCTGAAGCTGTTTCCCAGCCTTAAAAAACAACAACCTGGTAAAACATTGCCTCAGAAAAGTAGGAGGACAGACTCTAGGGTGCTTTTTTAGCCTTTGGAAGCAGGTCAGATGAGGAAACAGAAAGCACAAAGTTGGCTGGAACTCTGTTTTTGTTGTGGGAATATTATAACTTCAAAACCTAATAAATTTTTCTTCTTTACCCTGATATATCAAAGAAAGTCTCGTTATCTTGAGTTTTTGTCTCGCTCTTCTTTCCCAGGGCTCAGTTGATGTTTACAAAACTACAATCCTTCGTTGAAGTTATTTCTGTACTCTTCTATAGGTTTAAATCCTAGAAAGATAGGGATAAATACAGATAGACAAGCACTGACTGCTATTAACTGCAGGAAGCAATTTTGTTATATACAGCTGTGTTTTAATCTTCAGTTTAAAAAAATGAACGGAGTTGTCTTTGAGAGCCTTCAGCAGTGAAGCCAAGGCTTAAATAAGGATTAAGAGTTTGGAGATATTTCAAGGCATGCTTGGAGTGAAATATGACAGAAAATTCTATCCACTAGGAAGTATCCAAGGTTAAACAGTCTATACATTTTTTAAACCTTGCTAATGTCAACCAAACTACTAATGTCAACCATATTACTGTCTTGTCCCAGCATAAGAAATAATAGTAATTCTAATACTTATCCCAGATTATGAATCACCTCTTGAAGCATATGTGATATAATCTACTACAATTAGCCCAAGACACAACAACCATTGCCATAGCAGCAGCCCTTCTATGCCCAAATGCCCATATTCCCTTTGATGGGAATCTGAGAAACTTTGTTGTTTCACTCAACATGAAGACTTGAAGATTTTTCTATAAACAGAAGTTGAGGAGGATTTCTAATTGGCATAATGAAATTTTGCTAATTTGTCACATGTCCAAGCTAACTTTGACTTGTGTGAGACTATAGGAAGTAAACAGGAAGAGGAATGCAGTTTAGGTGAGCAAAGGTAACAGTCCAGATTTAAAAGACATGATGGGAAAATTTCAAATACAGTTTTAGCTAGGAATTTACTCTTAGGGGTTCAAAATTAAGTTTTTACTCCAGGATACCATTAGACATGACTTTTTGAAATCGGTATGACTCTTCCTGTTTGCAAAAAATGATAGCCACTCTTGAAATCTGTTGCTTCCAGCAGGCTAAGCATTAAAGTCCAGTATATGTTGGTTAATTTTAGCTGTTAGCTCACTTGTGAACAATGAGACAGACTATAACATTTTGTGAATGTTTTTGTTGTTTTGTTGTTTTTTAGGTTGCTTTAATAGTTTTATAATTTTGGAATTGTAAGCCACCCAGAATCACTTGGTTGAGTTGGGTGGCAAATGAATGAATGAATGAACGAATGGTCAACAAAAGTGGAAAAGAAGAGAGGAAAAGTGATAAACATCTCATTTTTGCAGCAAAGCATGCATACTCTTCTGCTGTAAGTTATCAGATTTTATAGGACAAAGGAACCAAAGGACTCAATATTTACTTCTCTTGTTGCTCCTGCAACCTATGGAAAGAGGGGAAGGGAGCTGAGAAAACACTAATAAAGAGTTAGGCAATAGTTAAACAAAAATAGCTTAATATGTGATAGACTGGAGATGAGAGTCAGATTTTCTCTAAAGAGTATTTCACACAAAATGTATAGCAGTCCACTGAAAATTGTTCTTGATGAATACAGATCATGTTGGATTGAAACATTCAGTGAAAAGTGATAAATAGAAATTGGTTCTAAATTAGTTGTAAGGATACTTACATGATTTATATAACTGAAATCAGTTGAGGGGAATGTTAGGAGTTGTTTCTGATTTTTGATATGTCTGTGAAAATCCAACACAATTATCCTGTTCTTTCTTTCTTTTCATAAATTATGTACGTTGGAAAGTGGAGAAGGAAAAACAAGATTGTGACAACAATTTGTCACAATTCTTATGACCCAATGGTAGTAAAACAGTTGATAATTCTGAGATTGTTCTGGATTTTAAAGGAACTCAGGCTTAGCTGAAAATAATTCTAAGGACATTAAAGCAATTGATCAACCCTTAACTAAATGTTGTGTGTTACCAACCATGAAATGATTAGTAGGAATATTTTTCAATATCTTCCATTTTACTAGGCCCTATATTACCTTACAGTATGTAGCTGCAATTAAATACATTTGTCTGTTGGAAGAAAAAAATAGTCTTTGTTTGGATATACACTGACAACCTTGCATTCTGCTATATTTCATAGCTGTATATAATTGCAAACTATGTTTTATGTTAATTTGTATTTTAATGTTTGCTTATGAAATATAATAAAGATATTTGCAAAAGAAGCATATGTGTGATCAGATATCACAGGCCAGAATTCTTATATTCCCCATTCTATGATGACTCTAATACTTCAGAATTATTATGATATTTCTGAATGTTTCTTCTCAAAGCTGTGAGCTCTCTTTGTCTCAATTCTAAATCAAATAGTTTTTGCTAAGAAAAAAAAATACTAACCGAATTAGGAAAGATAAAAAATATAAGAAACATAATTCTATTACAAAATTCAACCTTGGAATGTTTTTGTTATACAGCCTGTAAAATTAGGCAGACATTTATTATCTAATGATGAATCTACCCTCAGTGGTAATTTTCTATCTTGTTTGGTTTTACTTTTAATTTTTAATGTGTCTTTGCAATTTTGGACAGTGACTATAATGAAAATATTCATTCTATAGAAAGTAGATATTTGTACAATGTTGAGCATATGAAATATGGGTTGAACTTTCCCTAAAAGCTTGGCAAGTTCTTTTTTATTTACATTTCATGCACTCTCAAAATGAAAGCAATCATTTTATTTTTAAAAAGCTTGAATTAATGATGTCCCAATGAAATGTTTTAAAGCCACAGTAAAATGCATTGATTTCTGTGCTTGCTGGCTCTTGGTGAGATCTCTTGGGAGAATTTATATTGGAAACAAAATACTATCAAAAAATGGCATGGAACATGCTCTTTAATTTCTTGATGATAAAGGAATGGAGTAGCAATATGAACATGGGCCAGTTAGTAAAGCTTATAAGCAATATGAAAATCATTGTGGAATGTTAATCTTTGTAAAATTTATAAAGAAGGTGAAGTTGTTTTACCACAAGTCAGTGCAGAAATTTTAAACCTGTTCCCTAAAACGAAACAAAATACCTTCCATCAATAGTAAAAGAAAAATGCACAAACAGAAATTCAATGGAATATATTATAAAATTTTCCTAATTTTGTAATATTTGAAAAGATGACATTCTTGCTTTTTTTTTTCTTTAAGGAAAATGAAATTAAAATTTCCACAAGAGGTATACCTATAATAAATATTTGACTTTACATACACATATTATCTCTGTCTTGAGGTACTTAATAAAAGTTTGGGCTCATCAATGAAAATAGGTGGATAACAGTACTACTTATAATAGAGAGAATTATTGAAATTAACACGAAAAAAGAGAAATATATTTTTCAAACCTGTATTTTGGAGATTTAGAGGAACTGCTAACCACAATATGGACAATGAATCAGTCCACTTAAAATACCAAATGGATTGAGATATATGCTGAAAAGGTAATAATTATACCATAGTTCTCTGTTTGAAATAAAGAAGCATGAAATAAGTTGCTTATAATATGACACTTCATTTGTTCAGTTTTGGGTACCCACTGGGGAGTTGTCATCCTAAAACACCTGGAGCATACCAGCCTTATATTGATGAATCTGACTTCTGTAGCAATGTTGTTTTCTGTGAAGTTATTACAACATTCAAACTCATGAAACACTGGCTGTTTAGTTGTGTTTGTAGATAGCTTTTCAGTCGCATGTTATCAAACAGGCTGTAATAGAGGCAGTATACAAATGTACCACAAAAGCTATTGCAAATCACAAATCCTGCTTTCAAACTGGTTTTAATGAGGAAAAAGGGGAATAAATATTATATCATTCAATGTGCATCAAATTTGCAGATACACTAAGTTGGCAAGAACAGCCCAAACCCCAGAAGATAGGCTCAAGATCCATATGGATCTCAGCAGACTTGAACACTGGGCCTATCTAATGCATTGAAATTCAGTGTAGAGAAAAAAAATAAGGTTTTACACGTGGCAAGAAAGCCCAAATGTACAGGTGCAGATTAAGTGAAACCTTGCTCAGAAGCAGTAACTCTGACAGGCATCTTGGAGTCCTAGTGAACAATCATTTACATGTGAGCCAACAGCGTGTGGCAGCAGCCAAAAAGGCTACTGCAATCCTAGGCTGCATTAATGGAGGGATAGAATCAAGATCACGTGAAGTACTAGTACTGTTTTATGAAGCCTAAGTAGTTTTGATCACCATGTTATAAAAATATGTAGAAACTCTGCAAAGAGTGCAGAAAAGAACAACAAAGTTGATTAGGGAGCTGGAGCTAAAACATATGAGGAACGGTTGAAGGAATTGAGTATGTCTAGTGTAGTGAAAAAGGGCTAGTGGTGACATGATAGCAGTGTTCTAATATTAGTGGGACTGCCACAAAGAAGAAAGGGTCAACCTATCTTCCAAAGCACTAGAAGGCAAGACAAGGAACAATGGATGAAAACTAAGCTAGAAGAGAAGCAACCCAGAACTAAGGAAAAATTTCCTAACAATTAACCAGTGGAACAGCTTGCCTTCAGAAGTTGTGGATACTCCATCACTGAAGGCTCTTAAGAAGAGCAGCCACTTGTCTAGAACAGTATAGGTTCTCCTGCTTGAGAAGGGTGTTGGAATAGAATACCTCCAAGGTCCCTTCCGTTATTCTGTTAAGGTAGGAATAAATGCTCATGAATAATATATTAAATTTGGCTCAGTGTAATACATGATGCAGCCTAAAATTACTCCTCTGGAAAATGGTGATGATATTTGTTCTGTAAAATGTATATCCATCAGTAAATAGGAATGCATGTTTAAAGTATTGTTTTATTAATTAATTGTTTAATTTTTATGGCTTTCTGTCTTAACTAAATTACTCTAGGTAGCTTGCAGTTACATTATCTTGATAATAATTTAAATTAATTTCAGATTGTAGAATTCTAAAAGACATATATATTGGGAAATTTGCTAATCTACATATTGAGATTTGCTAATCTAGTTATTTTTTGATGAAATAAATTGTTGAAATACCATATATGTTTTTGAACTGTTCAGAAGATTATGCGGTATGACTACCTGAAAGTAGAATTCACATATAGTTTAAATGGGTACTAAGAGTCTAAATCATTCTCTAATAATTATGTAACTAGAAATTGTAATTATTTAATGATTTCATGGGGATGTGGGATAAAAATCCATAAAAGAAATATATTTGTCAAAACAATTTATATAAGATTTGAATCACATACGTTAACATAAAGTCCTTGTTATATGTGTCTGATTGAAGTGAGTTGTTTAGTGAGTTATTCTTATACAAGTTGCTTTTCATTCTGAAAAAAACTCCTAACGTTTATAGTTGTTTATGTTTTGCTAAAGATATTGCTCTTGCACAACAGTTATGTAGCCTTTGGCCTAGCAGTTAACATGTCCCCTGCAGGTAGACTCCATATAAATTAGAAAGAAATTCAATTACTGAACTCCTGATCACTTATCTCAGCTGAATGCAAATCTACCATTTGGCTATTCCCCCAACTAAAATTAAGGAGATTCTGATGTTTAGCTTTATATGCACTTATTTCAGGCATTTTACCAAGTAAACAGTAGATAGTAAATTGAAAGGTGGCAAAAAACCTTCTTTCAACAAATATACCTTCAAAATAGTATTTTATGAACAAAAGTACATTATGAACAATAACATTAGATTTATTTCCTTTCTGTTCAAATTGACATCTTGGTATGTGTGTGTATTCCTTTCTACTGTTCTCCTGCAACTCCAGTGGATTCTCTAAAGAACTGATTGCTTCCCCCCCCCTCTTTTTCTGTTTGATTATTTTTTTAAATTATTATATGCAATAATAAACTTGATTTAAATAGAGTTTACAATGCAGTTCTAAAATTATGTGTGTCTATTCGAAGCCATTTGAATTTAGCCAAAATAACTCACCAATAATAATTAAAAAAAACCCATACAGAATTACAACCAGTGGTAAAATCTAATTCTTTTCACCAGCGGTTCTATGGGCGTGGCTTGGTGTTGGTCATGGGACTGAACGGGCGTGGCCAACTCAACGTCAGTCATGGAAACAAGTGATTTTCACCAATGCTGTAGAATTTTATATTAACTCTATCATGCCTAACGAGAGGA
>JANHFL010004719.1:53603-68183 GCA_032468155.1 Oxyrhabdium leporinum
TACTGATTCTTGTGGGGTTTCAAATGAGATAGATGTTCATTCTCACCCAGTTCCAGACACCGTTCACCTACTTCACTACTGCACAGTCTTCGGTCCCAGCTGTTTGTGATTTCATGGCAGCCATTTTGGCTGCCGCTGTTCCTTGTCTTTGGATGAGGGGAATTTCCTAGTTAGCGGGGAGAGATGCGGCTCTCCTCGACCTGTTAGGCACTTTCCTTTACTTTACCCCTACTGGGTGGCTATGGCTCCTTTCGGAGGCCTCCGACAGGGAAAGCTCGGGGGGAGGGGAAATGGAGCTCGCGGACCTCACTCCCGAAGCCACCCTTCCTCCCAGCCATACTCAAAGGTCACATTCCCCAATCCTCTTTCAGATTCAACTTCTCTTTCCTCCTGGCACTCCTCTTCCAGGTGCTGGTCGGTTTGTTCTTGACTCTCTTAGAAGGAATTTTGTATGAGAATATCCCCCCTCCTAGTTTCCCATGTATTATATGTGGCAGCCATTAGAGGGCTTACAATTATGGCTTCCAAGGCTGACAGGCTTCCCCCTTTCTGGAAATAAAGTCATCCTAAATAAACAAAACAGAAGGGGTTAATCAGACACTTATTAACCTCCTCTCCCCCCTCCAAGGGGTCCCCTTGGCTTGTCAGGAAACCTTTCATGGAATTCCCAAATCTATCTGCTCTCACATCCCAACTCTTAACCCAGGTGGCTTCAGACAAAGGGTACCCTTTCCAATGGATCAAGTATTGTAATCTACCCCTAAACATCCTTGAGTCCAATATTTTTTTCACTTCATAATGGTTTTTCCTTCAACCACTACTGGTTTAGGAGGTGCAGCTGTAGGGGGTCTTATCCTTGATTGTATAGCTAATTTCAATAAACTACAATGAAACACAGGATGAATTTTCCCCAGTATTCTAGGAAGATTGAGTTGAACTGTCACCGGGTTTATGATTTTTACAATAGGGAAAGGATCCAAAAACCGGGGACCCAGCTTCTTGTTAGGGATTCGGAGCTTAAGGTATTTTGTAGATAAATATACCTTATCACATACTTTAAAAGGAGACTGCAAAGAATGATGCTTATTGGCTTGTCATTTATACCTATCCACCGCTTCCGTTAAAGCTTTTTGCGTATTGACCCACCCCTTTTTCAATGTTTCCATCCATTCATTTAATGACATTGAAGTGGGTTTCTCTACAGGCAACTCAGGCATAGGCACAAATTCTCTGAAATGGTGTTAACCCAGTAGTACTGTGTACCACATTATTATAAGAAAATTCTGCAAATGGTAACAGTTCATCCCAGTTTTCCTGTTGATAATTCACATAACACCTAATGTATTTTTCCACCATAGCGTTCCTTCTCTCTGAGGCCCCATTCATAGCCATATGGAATCCACATGCCCAGCCCAGGTGGCAACTCAGGCCCTGCCAAAAAATCAGCAAAATCAGCACAGCAAGCCCATGAAAACACCCTGAAGGTATTAGAAGTCATAGAGTTCACCACACACCCCAGAGATGGTGGGAGAATTCTGACCAACCCGATGGAAAGCAAATCAGACTACAATGATGATCCCTTGGTAAATCACCCGGTAAACCTAGTGACCATCCCCACAGAATTGGTGGTTCAATCCTCAGGGCACAAAAGGAACCTAGTAGCCCTCCTGGACTTAGGGTACACCAGATTTCTGGTCAACCCTGCCATGATCAAGAAACTGGGCATGAGACTCAAACAGCTTAAAGTGCCCATAGATTTTTGCCAGCTTCATACTCAGTGGCAGGGGGGACCCCAGCAACATTTGTTACTAAAGCAATAGACATTAGGATGGATGCACACGTGAAGACCTTGAGCTTCATCGTAACTGCTGGCATGGAAAGGCCCCTTGTGTTAGGACTGTCTTGGTTTCTGAAATGGAATCCCTATGTGAACTGGAGGAGGAGGCTGCTAAAGATCTGGTTATGAAGGAGGAGGGGGAAAGGGGCCATTAAAAACCTATCCCAAAGCTGCAGCAGGCAAAATTGAAAAGGGACGTGGGAGCAGCCATCAAAGATTGACCACAGGATGACCCTTGATTCTTCAAGGAGTCCTAAGACTTACAGGACATCTTCAGTGAGAAGTGGCCAGTGGACACACTCCAACTCCACCAGCTGATTGACTGTTCAATAGAAATCTTACCGGGGCCAAACTATCCAACCCTAAACTGTATTCCATGACCCCTAGGGAATTGGAGGAATTGCAAACTTTTTTAGACAAAAACATGAAACATGGGTTATCCAACCCACCTGCTTGAGGGTGGCTGGCCTGGTATGTTTAGGGAAAAGAGGGATGGGTCCCTTTATCTATGCATGGACTATTGTGAGCTCAGTGTGGTGTGTGTTGAAAACATTTACCCACTTCCCATCATGAAGGACATGCTAGCCCATTGGGCTAGGGGAAAGTGTTCACAAAGTTGGATTTGCTGGAGGCATACTACCGAGTGAGGATCAAAGCAGGGTATCAACTCTGAAGTGGAGGCTTCAGGGTTGCCACACAATGGTGAGAGGGGGGGAATTAGATGGGGTTTGTAGCCAAAACAAGTTTTCCTGTGGGAACTATGGACATTCTCACAGGTGGCTGGCCAGAGGAGGAGCAAGTAACCAAGTGACTGGCCAGCACCTGGATTGGACAGCGTGACCAGTGACTTGGGGGTGAGGGGAAACTTTTTGTCAACCTTGAAGTTGATCTGACCAAAGTCATTTTGATAGCTTCAGTATTGCCACACTGGAGCTGAAGGATAGGAAGGGGGGTTTTGAGATAGTTGGGATGTAGTCAAAGTAAAATACTTTCTCTTGGGAACCAAGGACATTCTCACATCTGATCAGAGGAAAGGGAGGTGGGAGTAGTCCTAGAAAGCCTACCAACCCCTTTGGAAGTTCAGAGAGTGGAGAAAGTGGTGGCGGAGATCGCACATTAGGTGGGTGCCTGGCTCAAGGTCCGCATTGAATGGCCAGCCACCCAGGAGCTCTACTGTGTGGAGGAGGACATAGGTCACCAGGCTACGTTCCAAACGCCAATGGGAGAGCACCCAATCACCTTGATGAGGAAGGCAAGAACTCCGATCCTTGAGTGGAGTTTGACGTGCCCTCTGGACCTCAGTGAGTCTGGGGATTGGAGGTACCAGACTGCAGCCTGTCACAAAACCCTAGGATCACTGCCAGAGAGACTCAGCCAGCTGATCTTCAAGGCGTCATGCACCCGCATCAACCCGAGCAAATGAGAGTGGTCCTGAACCCACTGACTCTGATGTTTCCCGATCTACTCAGGCTGTGACACCTCCACCATTCCCGTCAGCACAGTCCAGTCCACAATTGAGTCACCCCAGTCGGCACCTGTTGACCACCACCACAATCCATATGGCCAGCCCACCACCACCACCTTCGGCTCAGTCTAGCTCAGGGCTGCAATGGAGCCTGCCTGGGTGTTGGAAACCAGTTAGTCTGCCAGGACAACCTCAGATGCCGGCAGCATGGCAGGTGCTACCTGGCTGGGCCTACTACCCAGGGCAAGGATGGGTCCAAGCCCAGTGGATGCCTGCCCCGTCTCCTGCGCCACAGCCGCTGCTGCCTCCTCTCCAACCTGGCCTGCCACCCCACCACACTTCAGAGCTGGTTTCGACGGGAGCCCAGACAAACTGGCCTTCTATCTAAAACAGGTGTGGGCTCACATCGATTGCTATGGGGAAAACTACCCCAATGACCAGGAAATAATCACTGCCATCACTGTGAGCCTGAAAGGGGAAGCTGTGGAGTGGGTGACCCAGCTGTATGATGAAGGTGCCCCTGAGCTAGGGAACATCAATGAATTTCTGCAGGAATTGAGGAAAAGGTTCGAGGACACAGCTCAGGGCCAGGAAGCAGAGGCAGAAATTAAGGCAATCAGGCAGAGATGCTGCTCGGCCAAAGAATACGTTGGAGAGTTTCGGAGACTTGCTGGAAGGCTGCGGTACTAGCCTGAATGCCTCCCACTACACTTTTTTTAAGGAGGACCTGGACAGGAGGCTACACAATGCCTGCATCTGTGGGGCATCCCAGACCGCATCACTGACTGGTACCAAATGGCAGTGGCAATGGATATTGAGGTCCACCAGCACCACAAAGAGACACCAGAGAAGAAGCCCAGGAGACAGCTGGGCTGGCAATCCATTTTCCCCCAGGCAGAAGAGCAGTCCAAGGAAACCCCAACAACATCAATCAAATACTTCTGCTGTGGTCAACAGTGTCATTGAGTGTCAGAATGCCTGACACCAGCCACTGTCCCTCAAGCAAGGATGCCTGCATCAGCCAAGCCCAAAAAAGCCACTGCAGAAACCCATGGAGAAGGGGAAAATTGTCTGTCAAGCTGTTGAGGTCTTCCCTTCCCCTGAAAAAGAGAGAACTCTGGCTTGGGAAACCCCACTGCTGGCAGTGGATGACAGCAACAATGACAGTGAGGATGACCTGATGGTAAGTAAATCCATGTGTCCATTCTTTATTAAGTTGAGACTAGTGGTGCCTAAGGGGAGTCCAGGGAGAAGTAGAGGCCATTATAGACATGGGATGCATCCATGCCTAGTCAGCCTCCCCTCCCCAGCTAGGCATCCAGACAAGACCAGAGGTGAAATCTAGCCGGTTCACACCGGTTCAAGGGAACTGGTAGGGAAAATTTTGATTGGTTCGCAGAACTGGCAAATATCACCTCTGGATGGCCTCGCCCCTGCCTACCGCTCACCACTCTCCCCGCCCTCTGCTCACCCCGCCTGCCCATCACTCACCCAATCACTATTCATCTCGCCTCCCCACTCGAGCATAGGTTTATCAGCCTATATAAATTTACCAAGCAATTAGTCACCACAATGTCTCTGCCTGCCTTCCCACGAGGACGTGCCTGTGCCCAAACTGCTCCTGATCTGCCTGCCTAGCTAGCTGCCGCCCCCACGGTCCCCGGAGCTTGCCTGCCGCTTGCTTCCCTTCCCACCGGCGCTGCATCCCCGCGTGGCCTACCTAGCTGCACCCCCCCATGGTGCACGGAGCTTGCCTGCCTCTTGTTTCCCTTCCCACTGGCGCTGCATTCCCGCGCGGCCTAGCTAGCTGCTCCCTCACATGGTCCCCGGAGCTTCCCTTCCCTGCCTTCCATGCTGTCTTCCTTCCTTCCCTACTCCATTCTGCATGCGGCCCTGCCATGTTTACCTGCCTTCTTTTCAGGGAAGGGAAGCAGCTTCTTCCCTTCTTCTCTTTGTGGGCAGAAGAGTTTTCCCCAGCCACCACTGCCCATTAACCCTCGCTTTCCCCAAATTCCCCAAGCATTTCTTTGTCTACCTTATTTCCAGCTCCATTGCGTTTTTTTCTCCTTCTTGTCATCGTCTGCAGGGAAAGAAAAGTTTCCCTAAAAAAAGTTCAATCAATTCCAACTTCTCGCTCTGTGGTGTGGGGCTGCAATGGTGAAACGGGCAATGGAGCAGCCGGTGCAAGGGAAGGGGGCTTTTCCTTTTCCCCTGCTTCTTGTAGTTCCCTCGTGCTGGCCTCTCCTTTGCAGCACAGCGGTCCACCCCGATGAGCCCAATGGTGAGCTTCATGGTGCCTAAGCAGAGGCCAGGTCACCACCCTGCCTGTCCCCGGAGCTTGCCTGCCTCCAGCTGCCACTGCAGGGGGGGGAATCATAAAGGGACAGGTAGCAGTCGCTCGCAGCTCGGTTGTGGCTGGCAAAGAGAGGATAGCCGCAGGTACTTCGTGCTGGCAAAAAGCAGCACCACAAGCCTCCAGCCACCACCTCATTGCCGGTGCTAGAAGCCTCCAGCCGCCACTCCCGGCTCCGCTCCGGCCAGCAAAGAGGCGATGGCTGCAGCCCTTCGTGCTGGCAAAAAGCAGTGCCAGAAGCCTCCAGCCGTCACCACTTTGCCTTCTTTTTTTCTGACTAACCTTTTGCCTGCATTCGGCAGGCAGCCAGTATCGCCATCTCTACAGCATCAGTTATGTGACTGGGTGAGCGTGGCCAACTCGACATCACTCACAGCAAGGTGCCACCATCCTACCTTGCCGTGAGTGACGTTGAGTTGGCCATGCCCACTCAGTCACATGACCCCCACCAAACCACGCCCATAGAACCGGTGGTGGAAAAAAATAGATTTCACCACTGCAATAGATGTTATAATAACCAACTAGTCACAGTTGCAGCTTTGTGTTCTTTTTTAACTGTAGCATATGTTACATCTTGTGGAGATGAATAATTTTAATATCAGACTATGGAGGTTCACACATTCAATCCAGGGGTGGGATTAAAAAACTTCAGCAATGGGTTTGCTGCCTGGTTGCTGCGTGGATATGGCAATGGTGGTCGTGGCCTAGTTGGCCTCCTGCACCATGGTGGGGGGTGTTTTCACGTTGCTTGGGGTCTGGAGGCTTTCTTCGAGCCTCCGGGAGGGCAAAAATAGCTTACCCCCGGCTTCAGAGGCTCTCTGGAGGCTGGAAACAGGCCCATTTCCAGCCTTTCTGAACTTCCAGGAGGCCTATTTTTCTCCTTCCCCGAGCCTCCGTGTGTGCCCTATACTTACCTGCATCTACAATGGGTGCTTGGAGTCTCCTGGAAGGGGTGGGGTGGGGTGGGACAAGGTGGAAGGGGCCAGCCAGGAGTGGGATTTGGGGGTTCAGCAAACCCTGCAGAATCTTTGCTAAGAGTCCGCCCGAACCCACGCGAACCTCCAGCAACCCACCTCTGATTCAATCTCAGCTTGGAGGAAATCACAGAGCCAAACTTCACTTATGTTTATTTACATCACATGGAAGTGTAGATATGCTGATTCAGAGGCTCATGTACTATACATTTTGGTGATTTATCTTTTATTGACATTAGTCAGAGAGCTTAGCTCTGAGTTGCAGTTTCTATTTTAATTGGCTCAGCTAGAAAAGCCTGGTAAAAGCACTTGACGCTTGTTATTATTGTATTTGCATCTCTCTTGCATACCTAAGTGAGAAGATACCAACTTGGTTCATTAATTAAGCTAAGCCCTTTACCATGGGCTAGGGTTGGAATAAGTAAAGTTTGACAGATAGGCTAATGAATTTATCCATCTATCAAAACTTACTTTTATTTTGCCAAGTATTTTTTTTTCATTGAAAGAGAGTCCAATTTATAATGAAGCTTTGAATATGGATTCCAAAAGAGGGCTAAACTCAAGTTAAAAAGCAGCCAGAACAACTGACTGAACATGAAGACGTAAACACAACCTGGAGATTTTCCACAACCTCTTTGCTTCCCGATGATCAGAAATAATTTCCTCAAAGCCTAAAAAAACACCCCCTAAACAAGTACAGAATTATGCCCACAGGAAAAAAAAAATAGTGGATAGAGGGAAAGACTGGACTTGAAGAGAAGAAAAAACATTGGAAAACAAAGATTTATTTGGATGCAAAGTTTACTCAGGTGAGTTCTGCTGAGTAGCATGGACTGTCAGCTGTCCCCTTTGTTATGCTGAAGAGTAACAAAGGGAAAAGCACAGCAACTCAGCACTTATTATCTCTTCCCCTCTCTCTATATATTGTACATATTTAATTGGATTAGAGGGCTGGAAACTAAGACCTATGAAGAATGGTTGCAGGAATTGGGCTTGTATAATCTAGTGAAAAGAAGGACCAGGAGTGACATGATAACAGTGTTCCAATATTTGAGGGGCTATCACCAAGAAGACAAGAAACAATGGAAACTAACCAAGGAGAGAACCAATTTAGAATTAAAGAGAAACTTCCTAACAGTGAGAACAATTAACCAGTGGAATGGCTTGACTTCAGAAGTTGTGGATGCTCCATCACTGAAGTCTTTTAAGAAGAAAAGGCACAACAACTTGTCTGGAATGGTATAGGGCCTCCTGCTTGTGCAGTGAATTGGACTAGAAGTTCTCCAAGGTACCTTCCAACTCTGTTACTATGTTCTGTTTTAACTGATACATGGATACTTGTTTTGTTAAAAAGCAGAAGGGGAGCTGGTTCTTATTCTGTTTCCTTGTTCTCTGCCTACCCCTGTGGGAAGTTGCTATTCAAACTGATCTAGGTCGGAATCTTGGCAGGAACAAGGGTCTGCCTTGTTTTGAAACAACCAGGTTCTTCTGTTGATCATTGCAGAATGGCCCTTTAAAACAGTAACCAGGGACTAGACACAAGATAGCCGGACCACAGCAGCTGAAAATGCCCAATAGGTTCTGGAATAATTCTACTTCTAGAGGCTATCTGACTGAAACAAGCTAATTGCATTTCAGGAAAGTTGGATAGATGTGTATCAAAGATATTGCAAAGTTATAACATCTATACATTATCAGGAAAATGACTAGCTACCTCCCATAGCATCAATAGGCAATTAGCAAAGAATCAAGTGATTCTTCGTTTAATAACTTAGAGATGAATGGGATGCTAAAATAAGCATATCCACTTGCCAACATTTCTATAATCTTTTCCTTTCAATAAATCTAGTTAAAAAGAGTGAGAATCTAGCTTTATTCATTGTGAACAGCTGCTAGGACACAAGAACTGAAATATTGACCAAACGGTCATTTAAATGCATCAGATTGCACCCATAGCAAAATTGCCAGGGCATGTTGCCTGCTCATAGGAGAAACTCTACACTCACTAGCACTGATGATGGTACATTGACGAGTAATGAAAAGCCTGCAAGGAAACAACCACACTCAGAGAGTACCAAGAACTCCACAATATAGCACTGAGCTAGATATATTATTTTCTGTTGATGGAAAACACTATGGTTAACACCAAAACAACTAAGGGCTCAACCATGCATCTTTCTTGCCCAAGTTAAAAAAAGAAATAACTTCCATTTACAAGTACATATTCTCACAATGGCAAAGCCATCCAAGATGTTGCAGCCTGAAAGTAATGATTTTCTTTGGAAAAATGAGGCGGGGAAAATTACTTACATGCAGATGTTTAGGTTACACAGAGAGGAGTCAAGGAGTCATTGGTGGACAGTGATCTGCTGGGCTTCTGTAGGTTTGCTATAGGATCATTTACTCCCATCCAACCTCTAGCTCTATGTTTCTATGGCCAACTGAACGTTAGTGGTCAAAAATTTATTCTGGAAATGGAAAGCAAAAACTATGGCCAATTTGCCCAATAGTCCATACCAGGCTTGGGATGAATAAGCAGTGAAGATGGCAAAATAAAGCACCTCTGGAATCTTCTGTTGTGTTTGCATTCTTCTTTGCAGCAGAGGAAAATAGGCTGGTGTCACCTGCTCAACGTCACACTTTCCTCCTCTCCCACTGCTGCAGGCTTTCTGACTTTGCAGAAAATAGAAGAGGATGAAGTTGAGAAGGCAGCACGGAGCTCCTTCCCCTGTTGCAAACAAGAACTCAAACAGGTAGAGAGAATGAAACTTATCAAAAGGGAGGGAATATCTGTATGCAGGTAGCAGCACTGACTGACCTTGCATAGTAAGAATAAGCTGTAGGGACATTTAATGAATGAATACATTTATCTCCCATCATGAGGACATAATAGAAAAATTGATGTATTTGTTCTATATATGCACTTGGGCAGTAAATACCTTTCCTTTGGCAATATATAACGCCAGTCAAAAATCTAAACCGTAGGTACCCATTTATGGTTCCCATAAAGTCCCAGATGTTATTAGATCCCCAGTGGACATTCTGTGATCTGCCCTCCCCCTTTTTTTGTGGATCTCAACCTCCTCAGGTTTGTTCCTATTATCAGAAGACAGAATGTGTTTGTCAAGAATAAGCCGTATCAGAATCTAGTTTATCTACTACTTTGACATAGGAAGGTATAATACGCCTGCATCATGATCTCAGTAACATGCTTGGCAGGTTTTGTCATGGAATCTTTGCACATAAGACGGATAAATGTGGACTAGTTGGTAGCAGGACCTTTTCAACTGGTTGAAGCAGCACCCCCAAGTAGTTTGTCCAAAGTATCCAAATAGGACAATTTGAGCCTGGTCATTTTGTTCCTCAAGTTGGAACTCTATGTTGATTTGTTTGAGGAACCATGTATATTTTTTTTTGCTGTTTTTGGTATTCTCAGCAGTCCTCTATAACACCAACTTTCCAGCGTAAATACTCTTTCTATCTATCTATCTATCTCCTTCAAAGACCAACTTCCATTTTCATTTTCTGTCACAGGGAATGCTATACCTGGCACAATTCTGATCTTTGTGGCCAGTATACAGATCTATGGATGGGTAGGAAAATAAAATGTGATATTATAGGACTTGGGATATCTAGCTTGTCAGCAATGCAAATGATAAATAATGCTTTTACTCTCTACTATATGAGCAAATGATGTATGCAATGCTTTAGAAAGCTAGAATAACCTTGGAATGCAATTATACTACATTTATCTGTTTCTATATTTCATCCAGATCACGAGAGATAGCACTTTGTTCAGTTTTGGACACTAAACTCTAAAGAACTGATGAGAGTTACCAGGATCAGGATATCAAGTACAATAAAGAATGGTTCAAAGAATTAGGTATCTTTGGCTTTCAAAAATAAGACAGCATAGCACTCATATCAGAAGCACCAAGGTACTTCTGGGTTGAAAGGATTAGCTGTTGACATCACCATTGCTGGGGGAATGCTAAGTTCGGGGGTCCTTTATGTCCCTGGTAGGAGTTGGAGCAAAGGACGGGAGCTCAACCTCATCCCACAACAGCACTCGAATCTTGAATGTGGTTTGCTAACTTCCATCCCAGCATCCTAACCATGAGAGCTACTGTGCTACTAACAAAAAGATCAATAAGTGACATATGAGAATGCTGAATAAATATCTAAAAGCCTGACATACGCAAGAGGGTATTGATCTGTTTGCTAAAACTGAGAGCTGAATAAGCTCCAACAGGTTGATTTTTTAACATTATTTTTAAGAGCATCCAGGTTGAATACAGTACCAGAAAGTATTTCCTGATACTTCCTTAGATTAAAACTGTATTAGAACAATTTGTCTAGCGTGATATATTCTCTTTTTTCTAGATGTTTTCACATAAGGGATGTCTAGCCACCTACTGGGAATAGTTTTGTGAATTCTTTCATTTATTATGGGGTGGTCTAGTTGACCTATATGTTTTCTTCTAACCCATATTCTATAATCCTTGGAGTGTGGGTTGTGTGATTCTAATTAGCCAAAATAGGGAATGACATGAGCCTGTTAACCAACCCAATGCATCAGAAAGGCTGAAAATATTTGGTCTCTAATGGTACTCTCCTTATTAAATGAGAGTAGCCCTAAGGTAAAAAAGGTTGTCTACTTTTGGTGCTGACAGTCTTTATTATTTTGTACCAGAGAACAAGGGATGTAGAATAAGTAATTCAAGCATTTCAGAGAATTTAAGGAACTACACAGGTGAAATATATTTAAATAGTACTAAAATATCAATGTACCCTTCATATGACACACAAGCAGTTTCTGCATGATTCTCTATGCAGCACATTACCATTCCTGTTTTAGAAACCAATATTTGTCATCAATAATTGCACCTCTGAAGCATTGGAAAAGACAGAAATTGCTAAGTTGCCTACAAGAGCAACCAATGACTAATAGTGCTACATTATAATTATTCACAAGTGAATAAAATAGATTTTTATTCTTTAAAAAGTGAACAACCATCAGAAGGGATAATATTAATCACTTCATATTTTATGATTTCCATCAGCTGCCAGTTTATATGTTCTGGCTTGTCAATGAATTATCTAATAATGATGTTATTAATGGCAGAATTCTATAAAAACTGTACTTGCAGATACTTATTCATAGCAATAATAGTACCCTCAATATAGGAATATTTATCTTGACACTAGAGCTAGCCTATTTATTTTATTTTATTTGACTTGGATACCACTCAACACTAGTCAACTCTGGGTAGCTCACAGCAAAATAACGAACAGCAATATGTAATTCAGATAAAATAAACGATGAACAAGGTCAATCAATCAATCAGGATAGAGCTGGAAGGGACCTTGGAGGTTTTCTAGTCCAACCCACTGCTCAGCAGGAGACCCTATACCATTTTCAGTCTCTTCTTAAAAACCTCCAGTGATGAAGCACCAGCAACTTCTGAAGGCAAGCTGTTCCATTGGTTAATTGTTCTCACTGTTAGGAAGTTTCTCCTTAATTCCAGGTTAGTTCCCATCCATTGTTTCTTGTCCTGCTCTCTGGTGCTTTTGAAAATAAATTAATCTCTTTGTGGCAGTCTCTCAAATACTGAAATACAGCTATTATGACCCCCCTTCTTTTGTATAAAGTAACCAAACCCAAATCCTGCAACCGTTCTTTGTGATGTAGGTCATGAAGATGGCCAACAGCAACATACATCTACCCAATGCATGGGTGTACATTGGCTACACAAATAGCCAACGCACTGGCTATACAGCTCCAACCAACCTAGCCTAACATCTGGGAGAAAAGTGAGGTCTTTAATCATTCCAAAATGCTTTCATGGTGGGAACCACCTGGATGTCAAGGGGAACCTCATTCCAGAGGGCTGGTGTCACAGAACAGATGCTTCTGGGTTCCCAATAGATGATGACGCTTTACTGAAAGAACCTGGAACATGCCAACACTGTTGTATTGAGGCAATGAGGCTAATATCACAAGGTAGAAGTTAGCCCTCAAATAGCCAGCTCTAGACAAATAGAGATTAGCAATAATCAATATCATGAATCACACCCAGGAGGAAACCAGAAACCAGTGCAGCTTGTGAAGTAAAAATGTCACATGGACATATCAAGGCATACCTGTCACTGCATTGTAGATGAATTGAAGGCTCCAGGTGGTCTTCAAGGAGAGACCCATGCACAGCACATTGAAGTAATTTCAGTGAGCTCAGCTGAAAGGAAGGAAAAGAGAAAATAAGATGTGGGAAGTATAGGATGCAGAAACAGTTTTGACAAAGAGTTAGATTACTAGATTGCTGCAGTTATTGTTTAGTTGCAACTTCAGAAAGACCTTTGGAAAAACCTTTCTTGTGCCGTAATAAAACTAGCAGCATAGCAACTAAGGAAATATATTAAATCCTATCTGGCTAAATCTTATGAAGGGTTCATTAGGACTGAGACGGAATGAAATAACTTAGCCAGTGCGAACTTATGAATTATGTTGAGTTTGGTTGATTAAAAAAACCTACAAAATATCATCATTATCACAAGCACCATTATATAACAATGCAATCCTTCTAATATGGCTTGGGTTGAAGAATGTCTATGTGGAAAGTGTGCAGCAACCTCAATTGATGGTTTATGAAACCAGCTAATGATCCATTCACAGAATCATGTCCTATTCATTTTCTTTATACAGATGGCTAACTGATGGACATTGAATGATATTTTTCTATGTGTTTTCCCTTCATGGCTAAGGAGAATGCTATTAAACTATTCATATGGAAACTGATTCAAATTAAGATGTTTCTTTCTAAATACATTCACTTGTCTAGTTTAATTTTTAGTAATATGCCAGAATTCCATTCTACAAAATATCCATAATGAGTATGCAGTGGAGAGCAGAACATATTGCATCCATTTTTTAAGTCTTAGGTTCATTCCTTAGCAAGTCCTGCTAAAATGCCAAATTAGCTTCAGATGTTTGGGATAAACTTGACTTAGCTTTAGTGTCCCTTTGACTAGAGATAATGGGAATTCTAGACCAAGAAAAGGGGGGCAGCAGCCTGATATCTTATCCAAAGGTAAGTTCAAATAGCCAGAGTTAAATTAGTAATATTAATCATAAAGATAAAAGGAAACCGAAAAAAAGGAAACCCATTCTTATTTGTAACTGTTTATACATGGGATAATAAGTTTCTAGTACTAAAACACTGAACAGAACATACTTTCTAACATCTGCACACGATGGGATTTTGAAAGGCCGTTTTCTTATTTATAATTTCTAATATCATTTCCCCCCCCAAAACTTACATTGGAGACCATACTTGCTACGAATGTTATCTCTATAGAACCACCCTGTAATAAAGAACTTCCTAAAACTCAATATCCTGTCAGCATTTTGATTCCATGAGAACTGTTTTCTCATCTGATGTTCCAATAGTTTTTATATCCAATTTTAGAATACATAAGAATTGTCAAAACAATTCATATTTTGAAGCTGATAACTACAGGGCACATAGTGTCATCTTTGCAATGCTTTTGCTAAATGTAAAATTTATTTTTTTCAGTATGTTCTATAGTTACAAAAAGCCAGTTAGGTCTGGTCAAACTGAATGAAAGAGAAATGTTAATAAATAATTGATTTTAACTAGAGAACTAAAGTATTTGTGTGGTATTGGAACAATCCTAAACCAAGTAGTGACAAAAAATAACGTAATTATGAGATATCCGTTTAAATAAATGTGAGTAAATCTGCCTATGAGATTATTTTTATGGTTTAAGTTTTGCCTCACAATGCATCCCACTATGTTAGACCATCTCTTGTATGTTATATATGTTGCAGGCCATTGCTCAGATTTAGTTTAGTATTATTTATTTATTTTATTTTTACATTTATATACCGCCCCATTCCGAAGACTCGGGGCGGTTTACAACTTATAAGCAA
>JANHFL010004720.1:35517-48331 GCA_032468155.1 Oxyrhabdium leporinum
GATGGATAATGGACAAAAATGAAGTTCTTAAATGTTAGACCAATGGCTCCATATAATGGAGTTCATTCCACATTTGCAGATCAAGGATGGACCGTTCCTAGCCTTAACAGGTACATAAATTACCCTTCTCCATCTGTCTATGCTAATAGCTGGAGTACTTCATGGACACCAATGGAGAATATATTTCAGAGTTAGGGAATTAATTTCTATAGATTTTATTGTACATCATTACAAACAAATGAAGGAGAGCTTAAATGTTAAAATGGACATTTCCCATGCTGTTTGTTTCCATGGCATTATTATACCTTTCGCAATATCCATTGTAATACTACAATATAGCATTTGAATGATTTGAGGAAGACAATTTGAAGTTCTCCTACATGTGAAGGTCAACCCCAACAAGGAGACTCCATAGAATCTAACACCAAGTTCTATCATTAGGATGATTAACATCAAACAACCCAAACTGTAACACTGTCTGCCATATGGGAATTTTTTTGTCACTAGCTAGAAAACCCCATTTAAATTGATTGTATTATGGCCAGCTGGAGTGATCTTTCTGCCAGTCCAATTAATTATGCAAATACTGATTCCACCATGGGAATCTAGTAGAAGCTGCAATGATGTGAAAATTACAAGATTTTGTTGTGATGTCACCCCACAAATCCTGTCTTCTTATATTTGCGTTTTGATGTGGGACCCAAGTCAAGTGATTTACGTTATAACAGTTATATATTACATTTTATCCTTTGCCTATCTTGCCTTCTCCTGCAGGTGCCCTGATTTCTCTACAGATGTTCCAGGGGCAATATGTGCATGCTGCACACTCATGCACCCTTGATCAGATATTATTTGGCTAAATGAGATTGAAATAAAATGCAGATTGTCATTTTGGGGGAATAAATGGGAAACTCTTTGAATAACTGCCAGTCACATTTAATTTTTGATGGATTTAGGATGGTATATGAAATAAGGAAAAGCAGGACTCCCGCCTTGCTTATTTTCTGGCGTTGTCTACTTTGTGCTTCATGCTGATACTTAAAGCCCCCACTAAAAATGTATTTTAGGGTATTTGTGTTAATTTGCTTAACATTTGCATACAGCCATTCAGCAGCATTAATTAAATGCCCTTTGAACGTTCAGCAATATAAAATGTACATGAGTGGGAATGAAGTGATCTTCACAGACAAAAAGAAACCAAACTGAACATCATCTGGAAAATTTGGGATTTATCTTTTGGCTTCATGTGTTACTTCCTATTTAAGGAAGCCATTTAAGAAGGAGAAAAATAATTAATGGACCTTGAGAAATTGGATGTCCTAATCTAAGCTCTTTCCCACATTCTTCTGCCTTCTTAATGCGCAAGAGGGAGAGGAACATTTTCTCCCATGGAGAAAAGAAGACAAGTTATATAATTCAAGGAAGTCTCAGACAGATCTGTTCAGTTTAGGTTGAAGGGGGTTGTACTTCAACACTAGCTAGGCTTATCCCCATATTTTTCTTAAGGCAAAATTCCCAGAATTCAGAATTCCTCAAATTCCCAGAATTACCTAACAAAAGAGGAGGTGGAATTGCATTATATATAAAAGATCAGTACCTCTCTACACAAAACCAACGATGAAAACCTCCTAGAATCCATATGGGTCAATATAAAAAGAAAAAAGAATGACATTGCTATAGGCGTATACTATGGACCACCCAACCAAGCAGAAGAAGTAGATGAACTTTTCCCTAACCAATTAACAAAAGTATGTAAGAAACATAGTACAGTAGTAATGGGAGACTTTAACTACCATAATATCAACTGAGAGATAAAATCTGCAGAAAGTGGGAGATCGAACAGATTCCTAACCAACCTAACTGACAACTTTGTCACCCAAAAGTTAGAGGAAGGGAACTACAGGAAAGGCTATACTGGACCTAATCCTTACTAACAGAGAAAAAGTGATAGAGGGAGTTGAAGTTGCCAGAACTTTGAGTGAGAGTGACCATATCATAATGGAATTCAATATAATGCAAACACAAGCAATAGAACATAATCCAGCCACTGTCTTAAACTTTAAAAGAACTGATTTTAACAAACTCAGCCCTGTGGACTGAACTAGGAAGCTGAATGAACATCTTTTTAAAAAGGCAATGGCAAACCATTGTATACAGTTGCCAAGTAACAACAAAAAGTTATCTTCAATTCTTGACAGGTTTTGCTTTGACTTCCTTTCTACCCTTATGAACCCCTATTACAGAATTTAGAGCTGTATAGAAATGCTTCTTAACATGAACAGCATTGGGGGGGGGGGCAAGAAATAAGGGAAAGCTACAAATCTGACACTCTCCTGGCAGGAAATAATTATTTTCCGGTAAGGGACAGCTTGAAATACGTCCTCTCACTTGTTAGTGTTCTCTTCCTCTGGCACTTGTTTCTCTTTTCTCAAAGGCACAGATTTATAATCCTGTGTTTTTGCTTTCCTCAGAAAGAATTGGAGAGGAGTATGGAAGGTAAACTGCTCCATTCTTTAAAGGTCTTTAGCTTCCTAAGATGAAGAAGTCAACCAAAAATTATAAATGTTTTTTAAAACAATTATTTCATTTTTATTGATATCAGAGAATTTAACCATTCCTGCTGTTTTGTTTTGTTTTGTTCTGTTCTGTTCTGTTCTGTTCTGTTCAGGAAGTCTTTATCTCCAAATTACTCCCCAATTGTTTGGCATGTGACTCTTTGGTTTTTACAAGCTGAGATACACAAACTCTGCCTAGATTTTAGCTTTTATATTTTAACCATCCATTCTATAGAGAGATGGATCAACTCTGAAAAACTTTGCATATGCCATCATGTAATCAAATGCTTCTGAATTCTAATCTACTTAGCAACCTGGCAAAATTCTATCCACTTCATTCTCAGAGGGTTAAGCTAGTGCATTTGATTATGAATAGGCATTATCATTATAAGAAGGTCAAGGGGTACAGTTCTCTTTGGAGCTTTTATTTAATTAAAAAAAAACACTAATGGCTGTTGTCAAATATTACTATTGTTGAATAACTGCCATTCATGTTTAATGGGTATCTTGAAAAATGTCTTGCCAGTACTGTAAGAAATTCAGTATCCTCATCAGAACAAAAGTCATGTGCAGATCCGTACAGATTAAATTAAAATGTTTGTATTAATTTTGAATATCAACATTACTTTGGAACATTGCAATTCAGGGAATCAGATGGGGTCCAGTCTATGGAAATAGTGTTTCCCTGACTATCTTCATAGATAGATAATTAGTTGTGGGAATTTCCTGGAAAACAATTTATTAATAGTTCAGTCCTATACCTGTCAATTGAAAAGGGTATCTGGGTTCAGGAAAATGGATATATAGGATGAGCATTGTAATTTTGTTTCCTGGAAATAAGATATATTCAGTTCAGTGAAATTTATTTTTGAGTCGATAGTGTATGTAAAGGACTCTGCATTTCATCTTAGCTTTATGGAGTCTTCATCTCCTTCAAGGCAAGCTCAATTTCTGGTAACTTCATGGGCACACTGAAAAATGGAAGAGGCTTCCATTCTCGAGAATGTGTTTTTTTACGGTGCATTTCTATGACATTGGTGCTTCTCTTTGGAACATATGTGATTTTATAGCTTCAAAGGTATAGCATTAAGTTCTGGATGCGACTATGTTCAAATGTTAGCAGTCTGGTTGTTCTTTTGAGCTTTTCATGATGTCCTTAAAGCCAGCTAAGAGAGTAAACATAGAACTGTGGACTCTTCTAACCACATTTACTTGGTGTTTTGCAATGGCTGTGAATATCTTATTACAAAGTGTTGTTTAAACAGAGGATTATGGGCTTTTGAAACATATGCTAACCACTTGTTAGGCCATCATGGGGGAATCATTTTAGCTAACAAGCATGTATTGCCAGAATCATTTGTAACTGACCCTGAATCCTTTAGCAGCAATGAAGCTTCAACATGGCTGAGGATTTTTAAGCAAAAACATTTTAGGACAAAAAACTCTAGGCCAACTGTACCTAGAGTTTTTCTATAACTCAGAAATTGTTTTGGTTTTTTTCTCCCCTTCTCTTACATCTACAGTTGTGGGTGATTGTTGACTTTATTTATTTATTTACTTATTTAAACATTTTATATACCACCATTCAAAACAATGTTGCAGCTCACTTCATTCACCCCTTCAGACTTTCATAGGGAGAATTTTGAAGTAAGTATGCTTGAAGTCTTCCATTTTATTCTCTATTGTCCAACCTTAGCATAGCATACAAGTGTGGTAAAACACATTAACATGCAACTTGAATATGAAAAAAGACAACTGCTCAAAATTCAAAAGAAAATGCCACCAAATGATTAAGGAGATTTTTCATGATTTTGGAAGTTTTTATGAAGAGATTGGACAACCATTTGTCTACAATGGTATAGGATTTCCTGCCTGAGCAGGGGGTGGGACTAGAAGACCTTCAAGGCCCCTTCCAACTCTGTTATTCTGTTATTCTGAAATTACACATTCTGAGAAAAGATAAGGAGAAAGAAAATATTCTGTAGCGTGTACAAGAAGTCCTCACTTAACAACTGGCCTGTTTAACAACAGTTCAAAATTACAATGGTGGTGAAAAAGTACCGGTAACTTTATGATGGGTCCTTGCATATTTGTTTATCACAGTCTCTCATGATCACTGTTTGCATCCTTTACAAATGACTTCCAACAACTAGAATCAATGGAGCAATTAGCATTTCTCCATTGTAAGTCATGGTCATGTGGTTCACTGCTTAACAATTGTGTGTGATTTACTTAATGACCACAACAGAAGTGAGGTTGCAAGTATGTTGTAGTCAACTGATGTCTTACTTAACAACCACATCACTTAGTGATGGAATTTCCAGTCCCAATTGTGGTTGTTAAGCGAGGAGTACATGTAGGTAAAGCAGGGAAAGGGATCCTAAAAATAATCATCATCCAGTCAAGGAAAAGCGGAGCAGAAAGAAAGAGTGGAATAGAAAAGGAATCCCTGTTTGCTATTTCTATTTCTAATGCCTCTAGGGATCAGTAGACTAAAAAGTGCAAACAATTAATATTTTGGGGGCTCCTCACGTACTCCAGTTTGTATCTGCATCAGTGTAGGCCCCTCATCACTTCCTGAATGCAAGGATGGATGATGTCACCCTCCTCCCTTTCCCAAATAAATCAAATGCACCTATACGTGGGTTTTCCAGCTTTGATTCCAAATCACTGCTTGATGTCACAGTCACAAGATGGACAGAGATTTAAAATTGATTAAATTAACCAATAAATGAGTTCCCCATTATAGCTCATGCTAGAAGCAATCCCAGCTTTGACTGGCTTGCAGTCTTTGACACACCCTCTCCCATCAAGTTGCTCTTTCCTTCCCTTTAAAGAAACATTTAGGTTGCAATATACAGTAGTCACCACTTTGTTTCTATGAAGTTGTTGAATTATCAATTCTTCCTTGCTAGAAAATTTCCATGGATGGATCAGAAATAGGGATGCAAACAGTTCCCCTCTGGCTTTGATTATTGCAGCATCAGAGCAATGATGATACTGTAAAAAAATGTGTTTTAAAGTATAAGAAAGAATGTTTATGGAGATTCTCAGTCATCCTGGTCATGGTTGTCCCAAAAGTGGTTTTTGAAAAGGCAACCAAACTTTCTTTATTTTTCCTTGCACCTGAATAGTGCCAATGGGTATGGAACCTTTTCCTTTCAGATGTTCCTAGAAGGTTCCACACCCATTTGTACTGTTCAGGTGACTTTGAGGGCACAAATAAACCTCCAAGCAAGTCTCAGAAAGAGTGCTAACGACCAGATGACTGCAAGAAATATAAATCCTTCCATTCCCCATTGTTCAGTCTGCACCGAAGAAGCTTCTTGGATGAGAAGTGAAATGTCTTCGAGGAAAAACTAAGGAAGTCTGGTTGCCTTTTGAAAAAGCACCTATGGATATAGGAAAGAATATGCCAAGGAGATGTGAAAAAATCCATATGTACAGACATCTGGGAAAGTACAGAAAAGGCCCCAGCATTAGTGTATGGATGGAAAGGGCAAGAAGGAGATGAGCAACCAATCAGGTCTTGCAGTTGTTTAGTCTGGACTGAGCATCAGTTTGGCCCTGTTGCTAGCCCACTGCACTTTGGGCTGCATTTTTTTAAGTTGGTGTAAGATACAGTGGAGCAAAGTGAGAGAGAAAAACCATAGACTTTAGAATCATAGGGCTCAAAGGGACCTCACAGGTATTCTGGTCCAACACTCAGCTTAAGGCAGAAGACCTTATACCATCCTAAGCAAGCTATTCTATTGATTAATTGTTCTCCCTCTCAGAAAATTTCTCCTTACTTTTAGGTTGGATTTCTCTTTAACAAGCATCCACCGTTTATTTCTTGTCCTGCCCTCTGGTGCTTTGGAGAATCAATCAATCCCCTCTTCTCTGTGAAGCAACATAGGCTGCAGTGTGGAATTGTTAAATTTCTTATAAAAAAAGGAATATGAAATGACCTTAAAGAAGCAATCACATTCAATTTTTATCCTTAATCCATTCATACAAGGTGCGAGATTATTGCAGTTGCTTCTGATCTAGCTGAGCAGACATAGTGAACAATTCAGAACTGAAAACACTGCTTATGTTAAACTCTACACTTTTAAAATGTGTGAACTAGCCTAATGCAAGGGCATGTTTACAACATTCTGAATCAATGTTCATTGCTTTCACAGATGCTGTTATGAAAATATATATTTTTCTATCTCTCTGTCTCTTAATGAGGCTTTAAAAAGAATAAGGTATTTCTGACTGGTAGATGAACAGATTTTGATCTCCAAGTAGACATTAGTTGTAACCCACCCTGTCATTGAAATACTCCAAATGACTTCAAAGATTCTAAGGTTTTAATCATTCTGTGATGTCAATGGAACTTTTAATTAAATTTTATTGATTCCCTGATAGAAAGCTACTCTATGTCCATTCTCATCAATGCAGATTTTGTACTGAATTAAAAACTGCAGGTTCAGAAAATATAAACTCTGAACTTCAGAGTAAGAGCAAACTGTTGTAAAATAAAAAACACTTGATAATTCAGAATAGCTCCTTTGTTTACTCCTTCCATATTTTGTGCTTCTTGTGGGTAAAATAATAAGGTAATAATGATGTTGTAAGGTTTGAATTTTCTGTGTCATCACATATCAAACTGATAATTTCACTGATGTTCTTAAAAGAAAGACTACCCATTAATATAATTGTCAGTTCTGCAGAAGACTTGATATTGATTCAGGAATTTGCAAGCTGCTATTTAATTTCAGATGTAAGCAGATTCAGTGATGTCTCAAATATTGGTGCTTATTCATGACTTTCATTCAACCATTGGCATTTATTCTGCTTATATGTAGGATTTGCTTTTATTTTATGAGAGCGAAGGTGGATTTACATCTTCTAGTAGAGACAATACACAAAGGTATTTGGACTGTAACTCATCCCATATATTTTCACATATCTTTATTTCAATTATCTCTCCATTTATCATTCCTACTTCATCAGATTGATTCAGGTCTATTGCACTTTGAAAATGTTCTTGGGGTGATTTTGCCCCTGGAATAATCATAATAGGAGAAACAAAGATGAAATATGTTGTGATTGAATTGATGGCAGACACAATTGGGACAATATTTTAAATTGCAATTATATTTATTACTCAAGCCTATACACAAGAAACTAGTTACCTGATATTCAACACTAGATAAGAATGAATGGAAATTTAAGAGGGGTTCGACTTAAAATGTTTGTAGGAATGTAATGACTGTAGGCTAATGACCTGCTTAACTCTGCCCCCTGGCTCTGCCTGCTTTTCTACATCTGGAAGTAGATTGAATGAAGGATTTCTTAGGTTTATTTAATTATTTATTTGTGCATTGTATTTATATGAATGTCTGTCTCAAACACATGATTCTGGACAACCTAAAGAGAATGGCACTCGGGTAATATTTTCACCAATAAAAATCTGTGCTAGCCACAAAGGGTTGCATTATGTTGGATACCCACAATATATTCTCCAAGCCCTTGACCCTATTGGTTCTTTCTTCCACTGTAGCAGGCATGAATTTTACTGTTGACTGCTTTAAATTAATATCCCTTTATCTATAAACAACACTGTATTTCTAACACAAACACACACATAACAATAACACTTAGACTTGTATACCGCTTCACAGTGCTTTACAGCCCTCTCTAATTGGTTTACAAAGTCAACATATTGCCCCCCAACAATCTGGGTCCTCATTTTACCAACCTCGGAAGGATGGAAGGCTGAGTCAACTTTAAGCCAGTCAGGATCAAACTGCTGGCAGTGAGCAGTGAGTTAGCCTGCAGTACTGTATTCTAACCACTATGCCACACACATGCATGCACACACACCCAATTCAACAAGTGATTCTGACCAGCAAACAGTATCCAATAAAAACAATTACATCATAAATACAAAAAGTTAAAATATATAGTTGCCAAGAAAAATACCCCAATCAACTGTGCTAATACAGCCAGGAAAGGGGGCTTTTCACACACCTGGCACCCCCGACACAGGCCCAAAACCAAGTCTTTAGCAACTTAGGAAGGCCAGCGGGGAATCCGGTCTTTAGTGCCTTACAAGAGGCAGACAATCTTAATTATAAAGATTGTCAAAGAATGGAGAACTGCTGAAATCACAACCCTTTCCATTTGCCTGTTGAATGCTATAGTCCTCGGGGAAAGAATGCTTCACACCAAGGTAGGTTAATCACCAGGTTAAAGCATAGGACATTTTATGCTTTGACTATAGTGAGGTTTTACTCCATGAAAAGCTAATGTGAATGAGAAAAGAAAAAAAAAAATCTATATAGTGACAGACCTAATGCTTAAAGTGGAAAGGTACGTATTTGCCCCAGAATATTTAAACAACCTCAGAATGGTTTGTAATAAGATAGTATGAAAATTCATTGTTTCTTTAGAAATGCTAAGATAGTACTTGTGTTTTAACAATTCCTATAACCAACTTTGTTTTTTGGAGATTAGCTGGTAAAAGAATATATTATTGAGGAATCTTTTTAAGTGGGAAGTTCTTTTATGAGGCTTCATAAAGTTATATAAAATATAACTTTACTAATCACTAATCACTAATTACCAATCGCTTATATAAGTTGGTTGGAAATATTTATTTTATCACTTTCAGATTGAGAAATTCTGAAATACCAATATTGGACTGAAATGAATACACAGTTGCCTTCATAACAATACAAATTTGTGGCTAGAAATATATAGTTTGATGGTATACATTTAAATCTATTAATTCCAGGTTCAGAATTGTACACTTCTGCTTTTTAGGAATTGGAATATTTGGATGATGAAAACGTGAGCTTCTAGTGGTCAGAACTTTAACTCAGAAACTCTTGTGCCCTCCTAGATGTATTTTATAGCAGTCTGCTCTATCCTGGTATCTTCGAGCTGTCTCCAGACCAAAAATCCCAGAATACTCTGCCAGAAATCTGACTAGAAATTCTGACAGCTGCTCTTGCAGATTGGAGGTCAGGGTGGGAATTTGGAGAGTTGTAGTCCCTGGCCATTTGAAAGCTTTGGGAGGGAGAAGTTCTGTTCTCGAGGACTGAACCTTCCAGTAATTTCTGTTCCAATATATCTGGAGGATGTTGGACTGGGGAGGGCTATTTCAGAGCTTCATAAACATGGATACTCCTGCGAGCATTTCTTCACCTCAGTGGCCAAGCTGCTCAAGTCTTTCAAAACTGGAGTGAATAAAAAGAGGCAGGTTATAGTTTCATGAATAAAAAGAGTCGGAGAAATAGCATCTGTCACAATGTGGAAGTACATTGTGACACCATTGAAAAACTGCCTTCTTTAAAAAAAAAACAAAAAAAAACACCTCCTGATGAAAGAAGTGGATTCCTGAGGGAAATTCCACTTCTTTCCTTTCTTCCAAAGGAGGCCAAATGGTAAGATGTAATGTGGGCTGAAGCATATTTATTTGCAGCCTACAAGAGAAAAAATAGATTTAAACAATTGTTCTGCTACCAAGGCAATTTAATCTTACATGTGCATAGGAAAAAGGCATCATAGAATTTTCACAAGGCTTTGATATCATTGTAATTAAACAAAAAAAATATTAATGGCTACACATGTTTTAAACCAACATCTTTCCTTTCTATGTTTTACATCTCTCGTTTTGCATTCTTGGCAGATGCTGAAAAGCACACTTTCCTCAAGTGTGCCTTGGCAGATTTTCTTACTGGCCCAGATTTTTTGCACAGTTGTATTGTTTATTCTAAAATGGTTAACAACATGCTTTCCCAGGATGTACTCTTTGCATAACGGCCACAGCTTTCACCCAGAATATTTTTCCAGGCTTGTGCTAAGTATCATGGAAGACATTGCTTCATATCGCCATCTAGTGGCTGCAAATTTAATTTGTAATTTGTTACACTGTTTTAAATAGTTGTTGTGAACCGCCCCGAGTCTTCGGAATGGGGCGGTATATAAATTAGATCAATAAATAAATAAATAAATAAATAACGTATCGTTTACTTCACTCTCACAGACATCCTTTAGCAGCTGTTAGTAGAACTGCTGTATGTCTTCTATAAGGTAATTTTAAGGTTCTGCAAGGTTACTTGGCTCGGAGCTCCATAGTCTTTAAGTGAATATATTGAGGAATGATTTGAAACTCTAAGATACCGAGGCTTTGGTCGGGATAGCAATCATCTAATTCAATTTCAATACATTCCTATCTGAAGAAGACTCTCAAGAAATATGGCCATGATTCAACAAAAACTGGTCCTCTACTTGTCTGAATAGGAATTCAGTAGGAAGGTTCTTTGCCTTGCAAAGGAATATTAGCCTCTTGTGTGGATACACGGATTTATTTCACTATACATCCTGAATTATCTCTATCAGCATCTTCCTCTTATATTCTGAAGATTCAAGATACCAAAGCCCATTAGCTGCTCTTCTGAGCTGATTAACTTCCAGCTCTGCTTTGGTGCAAGTAATGGTGCAGGAAAACTGGAGGTACAAGTTAAATGATTTCCCATTAGTGAGAACTCCTATCCACTTCCTTGTTCCTCAGCATTTATATTCTCTGCCCAATCTCCTTGGCATCATTTCACTCCACTTTGTAAATAAACCAGATGACTATCCTTCTTTGCTTAAGGCAAAGCACCTTGGTACCCATCGAGCCCCACTAGGTAGATCAGGCCAGGAAATCAACTTCACAGGAAAGTTGCCATTTCTTTTATTGGCTCTAATAACAAGATCTTGTAGGTTAGATTGTACTGAGCCTCTTTCCCCTTTTTATACTCCAATGAATAAGGTCTCTGGTTGGGTGACTTCCAAATGTTATCTTATTGCTCTGCTTTAGTCCTTTTGCCTCGGTAACAGTGCCTGTATATTTCCATCAAGCCCATCCTCCTTACTCTCTACCACCTCGCAACACTTCTACCAAGGTCTTTTTTTAATGAGTGAGCAAATGTCCGCACTCCAAAACAAATACAGAGAGGCCATGAAAAGGACAAGGAGCAGGGCATTCAGCGCTGATCTTTGTGTTCCTTTGGTCACTTTGAGGGAACCCTGACAACACAAGAAACAGCCTGGTCACTGTGAGGATGACTAACTAACGTAGCACGAGAAGGTTGCTTAGAATTCTGCCAGGGCAAAACTGGTAGAGATATGGATTTTGTCAAGAGATGATACTGGAATCAAAGCTTATTTCATTTTACTTTATATGTAGGTAATTACATGTGTCTGCCCATCCCATCTAAACTTCCCAACCCATCTAAAGTCTGATGGTCAAAGGTTGATTTTGATTGCAGAAGAATCCAGGATCCATATTTGGAAGCAGCTGAAATAGCAGTGAAAAAATGATCTCATGCTCTCATTCTAAAGCTAGTTCCAGCTTGAGAAATTAATACTAATCTATCTGGGCCCATGGTTTGATAGAGATAGAGATTTTATTTATAAAAAAAAATGCGGTCAAAGAAAATGCCTCAGAAGCTGGTGTAATCATACATAAAGTTCTTGGGCAGAACATGATAAGGAGACTGCTTTTCTAATACAATGCTTTTTAAATAATTTTAAGGATGCTTGAAAAATCTGATCATTGTGAATTTTAATATAAATTAATCTGATACGAAGCAAAACCGTGGATCAAAGCTTAATTCACAGCACTGTCATGAGGACTTCCTGATCATTCAGGTACAGGCTACATCTCAGAAGAATAGCAAATCATGTTTTTGAAATGTGTATTTGAATGTGTGTTTTCATGCAGATCCTTTTTTTAAGTTCCTCTCCCACAGATTAATGAAGAAAGGGAATGCAAATGACTGGTTGGTAAACATATGCAAAAGTGATGCGAACTGGAAATAGATTAATTTCCTAACTCCTGTTTTTAATCACTCCATGCTCCACCAGTATGTTTTTCAGTCTAAAGTAAATATCTGATCAAAAGTTATTCCTCCTGACACCCCACCCCACCCCTATACGTACACACACATGAGGGTTGAATTTAACAAGCTGAAAAACAGTATCTGTGAGAGGGACTTTGGAGTATCTGTGAGAGGGACTCACAGTATCTGTGAGAGGGACTTCTAGTGGACATGAGCTAGCAGTGTGTGACGGCAGCCCAAAAAAACTAATACAATCCTTGGTTGTATAAACAGAGGCATAGAATCAAAATCATGTGAAGTATTATTACTGTTTTATAAATCCTTACTAAGACCACACCTGAAATACTGCATCCACTTTTGGTCACCACATTACAAAAAAAGATGTTGAGACTT
>JANHFL010004720.1:68507-81753 GCA_032468155.1 Oxyrhabdium leporinum
GTGGAACAACTTGCCTTCAGAAGTTGTGAATGCTCCAACACTGGAAGTTTTTAAGAAGAGATTGGACAACCATTTGTCTGAAATGATACAGGGTTTCCTGCCTAAGCAGGGGGTTGGAATAGAAGACCTCCAAGATCCCTTCCAACTTTGTTATTTTAAGTAATTCTAAGCCTTTAGAGAATTATCCTGGAGACAAAGAAATCGACAAAGTCCTGAGCCTCATTTTATAATTTCTTTCCTGCATTTTGTTGGGTTGGAAAGAAACATATTTAATGTTAACTAACTTTTAATTCATTCTCAATATGCAAATGAAATGTTAAAGTGGATGAATTTAGTTCATCTTAAGCGCTGCAATTAGGGTCAAGAAAAAGTTGTTTGTGCTGCGAGATTGACAATTGCCTTAATGATATTTCTTCCTCAGCAAAGATCTTGAAGAATTTTACAATAATGATAACGATTAAAATCAACAGTTGATAAAATCCTTTCTCTCTGCCTCATTTCACTTTGACATTTTGGATTACAAATGCCTAGATCATCCTAAACAGTTAATATAGGATAATTATGTAAGAATGTTAAGATATTTATTTATGAATTCAAACAAATACAAAACATTGTAAGAATAAGGGATGAAGCTAACAACAAGAAATCCTCCAAATATAAAAGATTTAAGATTATTCAGTTAGTATTTGCTTGTTTTTATTATAGTTTCCTTTTGAAGAAGGAAGGACTTAAATTGAAACTTACTAATACTTAGCACAATAAACCATTTCTCTAGCACTCGTTGAATATTTTCTCCATGCTTAATTTCAGAATACAGTCTTCAGACCACAGACATCCTCAGGGGATTAGTCAAAATCTACAAGATAGTGGGCATGGCACCATGATGAACACCCTGTTCCTTTTGTACATTGCGATGTCATTCCTGCCATCTTGCAAATGTACACACACACACACACATGCACAGATATCCTCTGCAGATGTTGCTGCCCCAGGCACATTTTTGCAGCTTCCAGAGTAGTCTACAATTACACTGTTGAATTTGGTTCACTGAATTTCAGTGGCATCTTTTTTTTTTAACAAATAAAGAGCCAGCTAGATGGAGTTAAGCTTCTGCAAGATCCAGCTTTGCCCTTGTTTTGCACCAAAATTATTTAAAAAGAGAGGGGGTGGGGTGTCAGAAGTATCCTCCCTAACCACTTTGATAACATTACCATGTCATTGGCTCTCAGATACTCAACAAAGCTCAAACATTTCAAAGTGAGACTCGGGGGGGGGGGGATGTTACCTACTCCCATTTTTAAACATTAAAAAAACCATATTTTGCTTTCACAACAGACTATGTGATAGTGGACCGGGATATCCATCTCTCATCTTTGTATTCATGAACCTAAGACCCAGCTCTTCCTTCTCTATCTTTTCCATATGTATTGCTATGACTTTAGTGTTTTCAAACTGTAAAGTCTTTCATTTCTTCTCATGTTCAACTTTATTTCTAAGTGACATCACACTTATCACTGCATACAAATAATAGGTGTTAAGCTTATCACAAGGTATTCCTAGCCTTTGTATTTTGTCTGTGCAGGCCTTCAGGAAAGCAAATTGTACGTAAGCTAAGCTTGATTGACAGATTTCCTTTGGCAGCCAGTGTGTTCTAGACACCTCAGCCTTGTGGGAAGTCAGCTGATCTTCTCCAGCCATCTCCGTTCCTCCTCACTCCCCCTGCCCACCATTCCTAAACAATTTAGATGACAGCTTGTCTTTCTAAGCAGACTCCACAAATCAGGAGGGGCCTGTCACCAACTTAGCAGGGGTTCTCCTGACTTAGATGCCAACAAGAAATAAATAACTGACAGCTGCCTAGGGCTAAGCGAGCTCCTGAAGAGGATTCTGGAAGCTTCGAGGAATATAAAACTTCAGCCTGAAATTCACAGGAAGTACACAAAACAAATGAGTGACAGCAGTAGCTACTCAGTGTGTATACCGCTCCATGGATTTCAATAGTTGCCAAGTTTACTTGCTTGTTAAGGATGTCTAAGGATTGGGCACTCTGATGCTGAACTGAATTATGGGAGGATTCATGGGAAGGTTGCAGAAGAAAACATGCATTTCACTCCTTCTTGGCGGCAATCCGAAGTTTATTAATACTCAGAAGCAGGTCTTACTGAAATCTGTCAGGAAAGGGCTTGCTATTCATTAATTTGTTTTTAAATTATTCACATCCTACTTTAATCATATGCTAATTATTGCTTGTTTAAGTAGCCACCCCTGCCAACATTCCCTCAATTGAAAGGTACTTCCTGTATCTCATCAAAATTGATAATTCAGCACTTCGTGATTTACTTGAACATATAAAGATCTGTCATTGAGGGTATTTAATCATACTTTTTGAAAAAGAAGCATGTCTTTATTTAATGTAAATTGTAATATAATATAATGTATAGTGATGTAATGTAATGTAATGTAATATTGCAATACAATAGTATATTGTATTGCTCTCCCTGCCCACAAGCAGTATTCCTGCCTAAGCTGCTGGATCTGGTGGCTGGTTCAGCCAAACACTAATTGTTGCTTGGAATGGGGATGTCTTTGTGCCCTTGGATCATATTGGTCATACTGGTATAATACATATTGGTATTGTAGCCTCTCCCTGCGCACCAAACTTGGGCTGTTCATTGATTTACCAAGGGCTCCAGGAGAATGTAGCACCAGCAAAAGTACCTGAATTGTTGTGAGAGGAAAACTCAAAGGAAGTTTGAGCAGACATGGGTAAAAGTTCATATTTGGCATTACCTTGTGGCAATAAAGGTGGGAAAATCTCTTGGCCCTTATTGCGTCCAGTGATAGCTGCCCTGTTTAGGAGAACCCAGTCCCTAGTGGCAGGGATGGCTCCCCAGAACATCTGTTGTGCCGTTATGAGGATTATTGAGCTTATCTGATGAGTGATAAAGTTGTTCAGATTCACTTTGCCTTGGACTCTTATCGGGCTAAGAGAGCTAAGGGAGCCTGGTCACAGTCTGGGGGTGTAATCTGGGATGAGTTTGAGACAAGAACTCCTTAGAAAGTGGATAAATCATCTGTGCTGTTACACAGATTTCAGGCTTGGATTGTACCTAGTACCGAGACAGGCTTGTTCCCACTTGCTAATGACTTGTGACAGTGTAAAATGGCAGCGTAGAATGCATCCATCCTTCTGCTCCTTGATCTCTCAGGGGCTTTCTGATATTGTCAACCATAGTATCTTTCTGCTGGTCCTTCCCTCTCATGGGTTGGAGATTGCAGACACCATTTTACAGTGGTTCTCTTCCCTTCTTTGAGGCCAATTCCAGTTGGGGTTACTTGGTGAGAAGAGAACACTCACTAGGACCTTCCTGTATGGATCTCACAGGAATTAACACTCTCTCTCTCCCCTTTCAGCATCTACATGAAACCACATTCAAGTGGTGCTTCAGATGTATTATGCTTGCACCCAAGGTTCATTGTTATTGTTATTATTGCTATTGTTGTTGTTGTTGCTGCTGCTGCTGCTGCTGCTGTTGTTGTTGCTGTTGCTGTTATTTCTTTTATTTATTAAACATTAAACTGAGTCAATTGAACATTTAAAAATGTATCACACATATCATTGACTGGCGCTGATGGTTGATATGGGTTGCTGCCAGCATCCTAGGTATCAACCAAGTATCTTCTTAAAATGTACGATGTTCCGAGTAGCACACTTTTTTTGCACTTTCGCTGATGTTATTGCAGGAAACTGAAATTTCTCAGATGTATTTTGTAAAATTCTTGGATATGGTACCAAATACCCTGATGACAATAGGTATCACTGTTACATGTTTCATCCATAATCGCATGGTTTCGATGGCCAGGTCATGATATTTCATGATTTTTTTTTTTTGTTCTTTTTCTTTGACTCTGGTGTCTCCTGGTACAGCAATATCAATAAATTGTACTCCTTGATTTTTGACAACTGTGATATCTGGCATGTTGTGTTCCAAATAATAATCCATCTGTATTCAAAAGTCCCACAAGCTCTTCACCTTCTCATTTTCAACAACTGTTTCCACGTTATTATTATTGTTATTGTTGTTGTTATGGCATCAAGGTAAAATTTAGCATTAGGGGTAGAGTTAGGGTTAGGGTTAGGCATTCTCAAAAATCTCCTTCCTCATTTTGTTACCTATTTTGGTAGAATAATGTAACAAGCTTTGGTGAGTGCTTAGAAATCCAAAGACATGTCTATATAGCAGACAAATCAGATGGGAATTGTGTTTGCTTTTAAAAATGTATGAAATGGCTGAAGAGTCTTCCCCTTCTCTGTTTAATCTTTTAAAAGCCCAGGCTGCTTTCAGCAAAGATCTCTCTTTGCAGAGGACTACATGCTTGGAATGACCAGGCGACTACAACTATCACATATCTGAAGAAGCATTCTTTGTATGTTTGGTGATTGCACTGCAGATTCTCTCTTTGGTGAGAAATAGAGACTAGTCCAGTGCCAAAATGTAGGAAACATTTTTTGAGCTAAATGTGAATGTAATGTTTATTTTAGAATCCACTTGCAATATTCTAAAATAAAACATGTAGGAATGGAGCCATTGGGGAAAAGATGTTAATAGATGTTCCTCTTCTATAGGGTCTGAAACTCCCATATGACAGCTATCAGTCAATATAATAGTTCTGAGGTGCTTTATGATATTGTGTTAAATATGTGTAATTAGTGGCAATTACTGACTGGAAAGATGTTTTCTAGAATTAGAAAAGAGAAAATCCAATGCTAGTGCAAAAGATAGAAATTTTATGGTTGCTGTTATTGTTTTAAAGTGATGGAATCAGAGTGCTTTAGCAGTAACATTTTTGTACCTCTTCAGTTTAAGGATGCTTGATTTTCCCTTGGTAGGAGGAAAGCCATATTAGTTTGTGGTAACTTCCAGCAGTGCCTTTCTGAATTCTATACAAGACAAATGAGACAACTTTTGAGCAGAAGAATTAATGCATACAAGTTTGACTTTAGGACTCTAAGCAAGGACAAAGCAATATCAGAGCCTTTGACGCTCCCAGGATACACTAGGGCAGACCTCAAGGTTACTACATTGGAAAAACAAGACTTTAATAACATGATTGCATGAAAGACTGCTGAACTTACATCAAAAGGTTTCAGGCTATCTAAAAGGTTTCAACAAATATTGTGGGTGTTTAAATGCATGGCAATTTTTAATTGATAAGGTGCTTGTCTCACATGTCACCTGCATCTGCATAAGTATCTTCCTCTCCCTTTCCTTCCCTCATCCAAAATTAAATCCTATAACAGTCCAGCCACTCTATGCATCTATGAAATGAACCTCAACAAAGGGCTTATGCCCTTTATTAAAATGTATTAGTCAGAAAAGATGTTCTCACATTATTTCTAATTATTTGACTTTGTCTTATGAGTGACTTATGAGGTGGTACAGGCTAACCAAGAATTGACAGATACCAGATGAAGATATGGAATGATATGTTTGCATTTCTTCCCTACAAGTTGAAGCTCTTTTCATGTTGTGCTGAACTATCTTCTATGGCAATTTCCCCAGATTGTGTTGTTCTGTACCAATCCAGTCTATTTCTTTTTTATTTTCTCTTGATTCAGTCTGTTACTACTTCGGCCCATCTTAAAGTGCTCCTTTTCTGAATTTTGCCTTACTGATGTGGTGGAGAAGGATAAAAGTATTGTCTTAGATTTCTTTGGGGGGAAAAAAAGAACGGAAACAAGGGATAGGAGTATTTGTAAAAACAACAATTCCTTGAGTTTCAACTCAACTTCAAGTGATTTCAAATGTTCACCCATGTAGTTTTCTTGATTAAACAGGTTTGGGCCATGTTAGGACTTGGAAGAGAAACCATGAGGAAATTCTTGAGCTGTTACCTAAACTAGAAATTGAAAAAAAAAAATCCTCAAAGAAGGAAAATCAGTAGAATGAACATTTTTTTTAATATGGTCCAGGAGTTAATTGATTTGGACAGATATCAACTGAAGGTGAGGTTTTGAGGTTTTGAGGTTCAGATCCTATTTCTGTTTATAAATTTTATCAAATTACTGAGGTCCCATCCAGTTAAGGATCTTGTTTCCAGCTACATCCAACTAAATGTTTCTGAGAAGCTATTGTTTGTTCTTAACATTCTTCTTTGGGACTCTACTGACCATGAACATCAAAGCTTGGCTATCATGACAATGCACTTTGATGTTCAAAAGCAGCAGAGTCCCAAAAAACATATGTTAAGGACAACAAATAAAATGACAATGATAAATACAATGCATATCCCTAATGCACATGTATCAAGAAGGCATCAAACGTCGTGTAGGAATGACTCAGCGGAATGCAGTGGAATTTGTATCAGGCACATGGTTTGAAATCATCCATTGCCACTGCTTCTGAGATCCACCCGCTTTCATTCCCCTTTGATTCCTATAATTCCTATCCAACTGTGGGAGTTGTAGTCCACTTGGAGAATATCAAGCTGGAGGAGGTGGTTATGGAGGAATAAAGAGGAGAACGTGGTTCCCAGAATATGATCTATGAGTGAAACTGCCGAGAGAGCAATGTAATCGTCTCTGCAAATCAAGATGAGCTAGCTGGCCAATGAAGCATGTCTGGCATTTTATTTCTCATATTGTTTGGAGATAGGGATTCAGCTGAGTGCATTCAGCAAATAAAGATCAAATAACCTGCTGTGAATAATGTTTTAAACCCGGGTTCCTATCAGGATCTCGTTATAAGCCCATATACTCCGTTGGATAAAAAATAAGTTACACATGGCTGGAGGCAGTATTGCTTTCTATGGAAGATGAAATCCATTTTGAAATCGAAAATGTTTAGCGGGCAGGAATATATATAAATTTTTGAGCTGTATGAAAGTGCTCTGACTTAGTACATCTAGGAGATTTTAGTAGTGTTTCATCTGGGTCGTGCTGGGATCTGGGGAGTTGGATGAAAAAAAAAAGAGCAAGATGGTGCTAGTGGGAGAAGAAAGGGGAAATCTGTCCAATGAAGAAATAAGAATTCCTAGTCCCTAAATTACTGTGAAAATGAAATTAACTCTTGATCCAACTCCTGGTTGTCACAAGCCAGGCGATCAGTCTTACAGAACTGCCTATATTAAAGTACTTAGGAATTTAGGCAACTGTAAGGGAAATCTCTGGGTTGGCCCCCTGCTTGTGGCAAATGCTTAAGCATGCTCAAAGCTACGTTTCTAAGTTCTAAGGAAAAATAAAAAAAATGTCATTAATAATGGGAAATTGGAAATTTGGAGTGGAAACGATAATGGAAGACTGAAGGGGCCTGTCCAGTCACTTGAATTAACCACATTGATAGAAGTGCACATTTGCATGGATCTGCCATACTAATTTGCTAGCATAACAAGAGGACAAAAGGAATTTCAAAGGAAATGGTTAATGAAGTAGCGATTGGATCATTTTTGTTAAGGATGCAGAACATGTGGAAACATAATGCAATGGTACCTCTGTTCCACATAGCATGCATCAAGGATATATCATAGGAGCAGACATTATTATGTTCTACTCAAAACAATTACTGCTTTTGGTCAACATTAGAGTTTTTTTTCAATCTTATTATGCTTGAAGTCATCATGGTCTGCTGGACCAGTACAAATTCCCAGTTAGCCATGAATTCTAGGGAGCAATCTTCACAGCACTTCCTATCGCACAGCTTCACCTCTTACAGAAATTGGTGGGGATAGTAGTGGAACTCCTGGAAGAAAGGTGAAATACAAATGGAAAAAAAAATTAATAAATGAAATTAGTGGCTATACAAATGTGGTATTTTTCCATACTAATGAATCTGGAATACAACCGAATATTCTTCCAGTAAGGCCTAGTTAGATTATTGTTCTAGAGCAAACTAGTGCCTAGGTCACTTGCTTGGAGATTATCTGGTTTCTCCTATGTTTATATGTCCAGAATTGTAATTTATATTCTTTTTTTTCTCCCTTATGTAGCTAAAGAAACAGAACTGCAAATAACACATATGGTTTTTTAAAGCCAACATGAATTGAAGGCCTTGAAGAGAACTTATTGTTTGTGTGTATAGACACACACACACACATTTAGATACAAGTGGGGAAATATCTTACTTAATTATGCCAAAGAATTGTTTAGTCTGCAAGCTATTATATCACTGGGTGGAAAACACTTGAAAAAACCTTGAAATACACTCTACCCAATAAGAGCTTAACACTTCCTATTTAACAACCAATATTCAAAGCCTTTGATTAAGAATATTCCGATCTAGATGTTCCTAACTGAGAAAAGATAGCAATCAAAGGAAAGTGACAACCTGAGAAGAATATAACTTCTCTATGCTGCTGGCAGATCTCCCTGTCTCTCTTTCTCTCCTTTCTCTCTCTGCATATAACATTGCTGTGTGAACTGATAGCCCTTCTCACAGATATTTTTAAACTGAAGTTCATGGACTATCTTATTAGTCACCTACTGTACTCTTTGCTCAACCTGCAACTGCTCTCCTTGCCCTTCTCACCTTGACAGTGAATCAACCGCTGGGGTTGACTATTTCTCATTGTGAAATAGCTGAGCCATTCTTTTGGAGAAATACATTAGAAATCTTTGACAGCAAAATACGTCTTCCAATAACCATTCATGTTTCAAATCTTTTAGTATTTTGACACCATACTTCCAAATTTCTCTCTCCAAAGTAAAGGATGTAGAAAAAGGAGGTCACAGAAATCCAGATATTCATCTGGAGTGAATCTTGCAGTTCCATTTGTATTGACAATAATCATCGAGTCACCATCTTTTCCAATTCTAGTGGCAAACGGAGGGGATATAACACTTTGAATTAATAGGGATGATCATTAAACGTACATCCAAAGACAGAAGGTTTTCCATCTCTTCTTTGAAGCAGATTTAAGGGGTACAAGGGGAAGAGAAACCTAACCTTCCAGCTGTATTCATTTTGCTGGTGGATGTTCATAAATGAATGCTTGCCTGCTTTTAAGTCTGAAGTTTGTGAAGGACAGTTTAGGATTAAAAAGACTATGAACATTATGACTGTGCAAGTAAACTTTTTATGAAGTAATGTGAATAGTATATGGTATGATATGGCATGATAATAATCTTATTCACATAGTAATCTCTCATGTTGTTGGCTAAGGCTTTTAAAAAATATTGATAATATAAAAATTGTCCAAAGTTCTTCAACAAAAAAGAGGTCTATCTCAGTTCTCCTTAGAGTTTTCAAAGGCACTTATGAAATGGAAAAAGAGAGAAATATATAGGAATAAGGATTCAGATTTCATAGTGCTTTAGCCAGAAATATACTTTAAACATCAGCAACAGCAACAGTAGCAACAACAAAATAGGTATGTGCCATAATAATGCATTGAGAGTAAAATATAATCCACTCCAATGGGGATATTTTTTAGTCGGATAGAGAAGGGAAGCTGGTATATATCTGTCAACAATAAATTTGGCATAGTTGCACTAAACATGCAAAAAAAAAAATATCTCTGTACTTTTAAAGTTGCTGGTTGCCATGGTGCATTATAAGCTTGCTAATGTCACTTGATAATTGGAAATGGAAATAATCCAATAGAGACTATTTGACAAAGCAGAGCTGATGTAGAAATTTCTGTCCAGATGACTCAACCATAAGGGGAGGGGACCTTCATTGGCTCTTCATCACACAATACATCTTCCCACAGGCTTCTAAAAGGGTAAAATGGGGCTAGTGTAACTGTGTTTTTCTGCTAATTAAAGATTGTTCTGTTACATCCACATTCTGTAGTGTAGATGATTTATGTTGACAACATTGCCAACTGCTATGTTAGATTGCTTACTGAAATACCTAGTCCAGCATCGTTCAAAATGCAAAGTCCTTCAAGTCAACAAAGCGATGAGCTTATCATGCAGTTTCCTCTCAACTCTCACTCCTGTCGGGATTCCAGCTATTATAGCATTTCAGCAAGTAATCTTATGTAAAAATGACACATACAGAATGGGTTCAAATTACATGCTACATGGAAAAACATGCCTTCTGAACCGTAATGTGATTAACACTAGACCGATGATTTACATGCATACATTGGGAAAGGAGTAGGTACACACATTAATTTAGACCCTCACTCAATCTCTTTGGCTTCTTTCCAAAGGATTTTTTTTTTCCAGAAGAAAAAAAGGGAAGCTGATACAGTAATAACTACCTGGAAGACAGAGGCTAAATGGTTACCTATGAGATGGAAATAGTTGTATAGACCAAACTGAAAATAAATTAGATTTTGTTCAAGATCATTTTTGTAAGGAAGAAAAAAATGAAGTAGAGATATTTTTTTTAAAAAAAATCAAGCATGAGAAAAATAACAATGACAAATTCATCTGTTGGAATCTGTTGTCTATGCAAACCTCCAGGATGTCCACCCCCCATATATTTTTTTCATTACCCAACTGTTTCGTTGAATTCTCCATCTGACACACAATATTCCATGGCTCAGTCCTCCACATTTTTTATTTAATTCTATTTTTGTTTTCCTCAGATCTAGTGGTATTCCTGCCTAATTTCTCAGTGCCTCTACTCATATAGCTCCATTGTCAATGCCAGCCACTAGCTCATTTCACTGATAGAGGGACTGATGCCTATCTGGATATCAATCACACTAAAAGACGTTTTACCACTTTCCATCACTGAAAATGTGCATTTCTGTTAGATTTATATCTTGTCTATTGTTCAGGAGCTCAAGGTGGTAGATATAGTTGGATAGAGAAAAGCTACTAGTCCAGAGTCAGTCAGTGACTGTCCATGGTTGAAGGCTGTGTCGCTATGGGTTTCCCCACTCCTAATCCCCCACTTTAATCAGTATATTACATTGGTAGATACAATATCCAGAGCAGTGTCTCACCCACCACATTTTAATGCAAGGACTGTTAAACATATATTTTAAGCTTTTGTTCTTCCCATGACACCTTACACTGCAAAAAGAGTGAGAAGCAGACATTTAAATGAGCTTTAAATCAAGTAACACTTTCTCACTGCAAAAAGTCCGAACATTATATTCTCAGGCAATTTCAGGTATCAGTACACTAACCTTTTCCAGGAGATTAATTCCTCCCACTTGAAAACAGTTAGCTGGATTGTCACACACTAAAGAATCCTATTTGTTTATTCTGTTTGTATTGATAATTGTTAGGGAATCGGTTAACCTATCATACAGAATACAGAATACAGAAACCCCTCATGAATTCTCAAATATTTAACTATTGTGTTAATTGGCTTTAGATCATTAAACTAATAGCACAGACACAAAAAGGTAGAAACAATGGGACTGAGTAAAATACGTATCAACATAAAAACATAATAACTATCCAAATAAAGAACTAATTACATAGCGTAATATTACCGGGAATTGATAAACGTAGATAGGTAAACACTATGAAATCAATACCATCCAAAGTTATTTTGTTAGTTTGATGATTCAGCTGGCACTTAGATTGTGATACAAATTCTGCAACAGACACACTCACATTCCCCACACAATAAAATGGTGCAATGTTGCCTAAAAAAAAAGAGTAAATGTTTTTCTTGAGATTAATGATACACAAAAATATATCTACCACACTGGAAGCAAATTTTTAAAATCTTGGAGGAGGGGACTTCTGAGTTGTTTGGAACTTCTCTGGAGATCTTGTCTGAGAACTCCTAATAAATGAAATGCACCTATATATTTTAATGAAATCTGAGTTGGATCTAAGGAACCATCAATATAATAAAAGTGCAAAATTCTTGTTCTGAGAGAAACATGCTTTTCTTATTTTTATGTTGATGTTTTTCCTAATCTGGAGCATGAATGTAGCATGATAGCAAGCAGTAATACAAATGCAATGTCACCATTAGTTCTGAAGCTTGTATGAGTGTCATGAGTGTGAAGCTTGTATGACACCATGTCATGAGTGTGAAGAAAAGTGAAAGATGGAATGGATGACGCTAACCCTTAGGTCTCAAATCTCTGAATGGCTAAATCCTTCGCTAAATCCCAAAGAGGCCTCCAGTAGAAATTTTCTTCCACACCCTTCCACACTGATTCGAATGTAGTCCTACTTGCAATGATAGCATTCAAATTTAAAATATGAATGGGAGAATCATCACAATCTGCATATTTCTAAGCAGTCTATATTGTGTAGGTATTAATTTGTTAATTAAATAATGAACTATATTTAAATGTGTATTTTATTGTATATTTAGCACCTCTAAATTGTGTTATTCCTTCCTCTCCCTATCCTTTTAATGAGTATGATTATTGAATGTTTGACATTTTTAAAAAAATGTTCTGTTATATAAAATGTTTCCTTTCTGCACAATGATTGGAGATATGCACTAATTCAAATATCGGGGCCATTTTGGAGAATTTATGTCATTCCCTGAGGTACACCAGTCTCATTTGTCTATCCAAATAACTTCCTAATAAACTTCTTGTGAAAACTTTGATACTTCAGGTACCTGGAGATATGCAGACAGTTTGACAAAATTGTAGCTTTGTGTTTGCTTTTCCATATACAACTTAACTTATCTCCTACCATTTTGCACTTCATCTCTGTTTATTAGATTTTGGTTTGGAATAGTTTTATGTTTAGTTCTCTTATTAGTTTCTGTTCAAAGAATCTTCATTGTTTTACCTCTCTGGATTGTCTTTGCAATGTGTGGGTCTCTTAATTTATACTATCTGCTTTTGTGTGTATATGGCAACATAATGCTATAACTAATCCAGTGTATAGTAATGAACTGTTAATAAAGTGAACTTTAATAATAATTGCCCATCATCATGAAACTATGGTAGGATGTTGGCAAACCACACAAAAACAAAACTAGAGATGAAAGCAGAGCTGCTGTTGGTATAACTAGTTACTTTCTCCCCCAAATGCTAATTTTACATTATAAGCTGTTCAGATTCCAATGTTTGAAGCAGCAGAGAAGCATTTGTAATTACTTCATTCATTCATACAAGGTATCGTGCTGATTGCCAAACTATAATTTGAACTTAACCTTATGTACATCTATAGCTAACGACACCTAAAGAAGTTCCAGTGATAATTAAGTTTCATTGTCCATGTTCAAACAATTCATTAATTAATTTCATATATCTTCAAGGGAAAGAGGAGGGGAGGGAAGGAGAGGGAAGAGGAGTGGAGTGGAGTGGAGTGGAGTGGGGGGGGGTGGGGTGGGGAGGGGAGGAGAGGAGAGGAGAGGAGAGG